>JPKC01001454.1:0-27418 GCA_000750925.1 Pseudogymnoascus sp. VKM F-4518 (FW-2643) | reverse complement strand
ATAAGGGGAGGGGATTGGAAAGGGGGGTTTGTTGGAGAATGGGAAGGGGTCGTACGCGTTGGGGTAGCCGGGGATGGAGGGGTGGAAGAGGAAGATCCCTTGATGGATGTTAGTATGAGATCAGGAGGTGACGTGTGGGTGATGGGAAGGGGAGAGGTACTCATGGATCCCTCCACGCCGTCTGCCTTGGTCGGCACATCTATATGGGACTCTACAATGAGCATTTTGGCGGTTAGAGAGTGAATTGGAGAAATTGATGTCGTTGGGAAGATGGAGCTCCTCGAGCTTCAATCGCGGAGGGGTCGATAGTGGGGGCGGGGCAGGGTGGGGTTGGATAAATAGAACATCACGTGATGATACGCGGGATGATGAATAATATGCGGGAATAATATGCGGGAATAACATACGGGATGATGAATACTCTTCATCATCCCGTAGCGTATCACGTGATATAAATATAAGAGTGAATATACACGTGACTTCAAGGAACTATTGAAGGATGTTAGTGGGGTATTTTTAGGTTGGCAATGGTTGGCAGGGCAAGTGACAACACACTTTCGCCAACTCAACGTCATATTTTTGTGTGCTGAGTGCTGCAGTAGAAGATACTTGGGCTGTACTTGGGCGCATCAGGCTGCAACTGGAGAATATTTTTTAATTGCCAAGTGAGGCGAGCTGCATCCCAATGGAAGAAATGAAGTTATATACGTAGTCAGGGAATCGTGTATTTTCGTGGTATTCTGTACTACTGTGGTTACCTACATAGGTAATAGTAATCATGGCAATCAAAATCCATACTATAGTTGGCAACTTGCAACTATTCAGCCATTGATCAGCTATTCAACTACGCAAACATTACTCACTATGCGCTCGTCTGGCGGTTTCTGCGGTTTCTATGGTTACGTACTCGGTCATTTCTACGTCGTCGGCTCCTACTCCATATTACTCCATATAGTGGAGTGACGGTGGAGAGATGGTGAGTCCTCGAAGCTGGTAGATGGGATTAGATGGGAGTAGATTGGAGTAGATATGCTAAAATGGTAGCCTTGCGGGTCAAGACGGTGTTAGTACATGCTTTTGTGCGCCATATTGTATGTACTTTCAAAGTATCTTTAACCCCTCATAGAGCTTTATCGACATAACAAAAATACTCACCGATCGTCCATCAAAAATCGCCTGTCAGGCTTGTAGTAAAATCTAAAAAAATTATAGAACATTCTCCAGCTTCAGGGATCCTGCAGGTTCAAAACCACAATTAAATCCATACAATCGCCATAATTAAATAATTAAATAACTAAATTCTTTGATTTTCCCCTCGGCTATGACGTTGTTGCTGGGCCTCCCGCGAATTTTTGCGATGATCCCAGAATGTGCGTGGTGGTTCCAGCCACTAGCGCCATTGGCTTAGAAGATGCTGGAACTGCCTGGAAACCACCGCCTGCTGCAAGCAGCACATACAAAACCTCGAATCTTCCTCGCACACAAACTCTTTTCTTTCTTTCTACTTCATACCATAACAAACCTCCCTCTTCTCTCACCACAATTTCAATTGCTCTTCTACTTCAACATCAAGGTTGAAGATTCCTATACCAACACCACTTAATACATCTACACACACAGAGCAACGATGTCTGCGTACGTTGACCCCGCCAAACCTCACTTCCCCTCCACTGCCACCGCCAGCGCCACTGCCACCCCCTCTTCTGATAATGTACTAACTGGCCACAGCATCGGTATCGATTTGGGTACCACCTACTCGTGCGTGGGTATCTTCAGAGATGACCGCATTGAGATCATTGCCAACGACCAGGGTAACCGCACAACCCCCTCGTTCGTTGCCTTCACCGACACCGAGCGTCTGATCGGTGATGCCGCCAAGAACCAAGTCGCCATGAACCCAACCAACACCGTCTTCGATGCCAAGCGTCTGATTGGTCGCAAGTTCGCCGACGCTGAGGTCCAGGCCGACATGAAGCACTTCCCCTTCAAGATCATCGACAAGGGAGGCAAGCCAGTCTGCCAGGTCGAGTTCAAGGGCGAGACCAAGGACTTCACACCCGAGGAGATCTCCTCCATGATCCTCGTCAAGATGCGCGAGACCGCTGAGGCTTACCTCGGAGGAACCGTCAACAACGCTGTTGTCACCGTCCCCGCTTACTTCAACGACTCCCAGCGTCAGGCTACCAAGGATGCCGGTCTCATTGCCGGACTCAACGTCCTCCGTATCATCAACGAGCCTACTGCCGCTGCCATCGCTTACGGTCTTGACAAGAAGGTCGAGGGTGAGCGCAACGTCCTGATCTTCGATCTTGGTGGTGGAACTTTCGATGTCTCTCTCCTCACCATCGAGGAGGGTATCTTCGAGGTCAAGTCCACTGCCGGTGACACTCACTTGGGTGGTGAGGACTTCGACAACCGTCTCGTCAACCACTTCGTCAACGAGTTCAAAAGGAAGCACAAGAAAGGCAAGTGTTCCCAGAGTCCCAAATCTAATTCTGAACTCTCACTAACTGAAACCCCAGATCTCTCTTCCAACGCCCGTGCCCTCCGTCGTCTCCGCACAGCATGCGAGCGTGCCAAGCGCACTCTTTCGTCCTCTGCTCAGACCTCCATCGAGATCGACTCTCTCTTCGAGGGTATTGATTTCTACACCTCAATCACCCGTGCCCGCTTTGAGGAGCTGTGCCAGGACCTCTTCCGCTCCACCCTCCAGCCCGTCGACCGTGTCCTCTCAGACGCCAAGCTCGACAAGACCAAGGTTCACGAGATCGTCCTCGTCGGAGGTTCCACCCGTATCCCGAGAATCCAGAAGCTCATCACCGACTACTTCAACGGCAAGGAGCCCAACAAGTCCATCAACCCTGATGAGGCTGTGGCTTACGGAGCTGCGGTCCAGGCAGCAATTCTCTCTGGCGACACCTCGTCGAAGTCGACCAACGAGATCCTCCTTTTGGATGTCGCTCCTCTGTCTCTCGGTATTGAGACTGCCGGTGGTATCATGACTCCTCTCATCCAGCGCAACACCACCATCCCAACCAAGAAGTCCGAGGTATTCTCCACCTTCTCCGACAACCAGCCTGGTGTCCTGATCCAGGTCTTCGAGGGTGAGCGCAAGCGCACCAAGGACAACAACCTGATGGGCAAGTTCGAGCTCACCGGTATCCCACCCGCACCCCGTGGTGTTCCCCAAATCGAGGTCACCTTCGATCTTGATGCCAACGGAATCATGAACGTCTCCGCGCTCGAGAAGGGCACCGGAAAGACCAACAAGATTGTCATCACCAACGACAAGGGCCGTCTCTCGCAAGAGGAGATCGAGCGCATGTTGTCCGAGGCCGAGAAGTACAAGGAGGAGGATGAGGCAGAGGCCGGACGCATCGGCGCCAAGAACGCCCTCGAGTCGTACGCCTACTCCCTCAAGAACACCCTCGCCGACGCCAAGGTCGACGAGAAGCTCGACGCCGAGGACAAGGCTTCCCTCAAGACCGAGATCGACAAGACCGTCGCCTGGTTGGACGAGTCCCAGCAGGCCACCAAGGAGGAGTACGAGGAGCACCAGAAGGAGCTCGAGGCCGTCGCCAACCCTATTATGATGAAATTCTACCAAGGAAATGAAGGCGCGGCGCCCGGTGGAATGCCCGGTGGGATGCCCGGTGGAATGCCAGGCGGTGCGGGTGGACCGGGGGCTTCCCACGATGATGGACCGACCGTTGAGGAGGTCGACTAAGCGCCAGGTTTTTCGGAATGGTTCCAATCATAAAGCTTTTTCGGTGTTCACTGGGGTCATGAATTGTAGACTTTTTTATTCATCTGCGGGTTTTTGCGTTTCCTTTTTACACTACGATGACGATACGATGAAAAAGCTGGTGCAACAAACGAGATTTTTTTGTACTTGTGTATCTTGGGGCTGCCGATAGGGCGGTTTCCATAATGAAAGTCGTTAAACTTATTATATATATGCTGTTCCTTGTGCACTTGTGATTGTGAATGATGGTTTAAATGTTCCAACTCTTTTTCCGTAGATGATAGTAACCAATATCACGCTCAGTCAACAACAGCCACTGCCTTTTATAATACTTCTGTATTTTCTCTGTGCAAGGCTATTTTAACTAGAGTACTCGTCCTGCTGAGAAGCCTCGACAGGGACTCTAGACAACAACTGCTGTTTTCAGCAACTCTTAATTAAAATCCAGGCGCTCAGTCACTCAGGGCTCATCATCTCACTCATACTGCCTCAAAATCCAAGGAATGGGTAGTATATCACAGTCACCTATAGTCTTAAAAACAGCATATGGGCACTGTTGCCACTTGAGTTTTCTATAGTGGCCATAAATAAAATACAGGCGCTTGATTACTCAGGGCAACTTATACCGTCATGGAATTTAGGGATAGGATTTATAATATTACGCAATGTTGTGGTGTTGAAGCTGCTGTTTTTAGCTGGCATTATTTGCTACTTTACGCAGCACCGAAGATAATGAAGGTCCTTTAAATCCCTAATGAGTGAACCTCTGGCGCATCGCGATCTAGTCCCACTCCTCCTAGCCACCAGCTCTAACGATGGCGAGCCTGAATCTTCGACTTCGCCCTTGCCGCTAGCTATAACAGCTGACTCTATTGAACATCTCTTATCTGTCATATATTGCCGCTTCTTGTAAAAATGAAAGCCCCTAATAAGTAGCAAACTCATTAAACATATGTGTCCTATGATCCCTTGTGCATCCCCCGGCATCCTCGACTCAGCTTTTGTTAGCCTTTAGCTGGTGTAGACATATTGGTCGTAGAATTAGACGGCAGTTTAAACCCTTCTCCGTACCGTTCCATAAATTGCGAATCTAGCCCATCTCTCTCCCTATCGTCTGAGACAGTGGCAGTCTCGCCTCCTAATCGCGGCTCCCTTTCATCAGCGGTCTTAATGGTGATGCTAACCATATCTCGCGATATCTGTCGGACCGTCTCGTTGTCAAGATAGCCACCTATTTGCCTCGACCTCCACCCAACCGCCCGATTTGTACCGTGAAGAGGCTTTCCATTAGCTGAAACCATGACTTGCACCGCATCGCCCGTTGCATGATTCTCAATTATACTTATGTTTTGCTCTAAGTGATTGCCTGCCGTGGACAGTATATCCATAGATTCCCGCGTTGACTGCCACTCTTCCCGCAACCTAGTAATGTCGGCCGCATGCTCATGAGAGGCGCTGGCAGCATCCAGCTTGTTCATTAGCCTATCAAAGAGCTGCTTCTCGTGGCTAGCCAACTGCTGGGCCATCCGAGTAAGACTGTCCTTGCATTCCTTCAGGCCGTCGTTGGTGATTTTCTCAGGTATGGAGCTCGAACCACCGGCCGCATTAGCGCTGCCATTATGCAGAGTCGTGTTGTGAACCTGGTCAATGTGTTTAGATAGCTGGGAACAGATCTGTAGACATTTTGCCGTGCTTAGGCGTTCGTCCTTTATCCGATTCACTTCGGATGCGTCTAGTTCTGATCCAGCCACGCTTTGACTAAGTATACGCTCAAGCTTTTCATCCATTCTCTCGAGATGATCCTCGAGGCCAGCTTTAGCGGTGCTAAGGAGATCGTTATAGCTCTCAATGCTTTCAGCTGTGAGGGCAGACTGTCGACTGTACGGCTCGAAAGGATAGCATGGTCAGCGACTATTCTAGTGCACCAAACTGCATGGACAGACACTTACAGATTTGCATCGGAGAGAGCAATAGTTATAGTCATCTTGTACCCGGATAGCACTCGTCTAAAACTGTCAATGTCGTCCCCCATATACCTCAACCTAGCCCAATCTCGAAAACTCGCACGGCTGCCGCCCGACCGCTGTGAACATTTGTGTATTTCTTGCTCGAACTCTTCGCAGGCCTTGCCGCATCGCCGCAAAGGAACCTCGAGAGTAGCGAGATCTAGGTCAGTAGAGGTGATCGTCTCCGTAAGTGAGCCTAGCACTCCACTCAATGCGCTAGTCTCTCTTGCAAAGTCGCGCACGCGCTCTTGGTGAGAATTAAAGCTGTTAACTGTCTTGTAGAGCGCGACGCTTGCCTGGAGGGCGAACGTGGCCAGGCCTACCAACCCAGAGGCCAGGCTAATCGGTTCTGCCATTGTAAGACAAATTACTCTAATGCGACGGAGTACAATTAGGACACAATACTGTAGCCGGTAGACCTTTGCGCTACAGACCTCAGGGCTAAGTAGGATAGAATCGTGGTTCTGCGAAACGTTAATGTATGGCTTCGCGTTTTCAGCTGCGGCGAGGCGAAGCGGGGTATCCCTTCGGCTGAGGGAGAGACAGGTTGGGGAGCTCGAAAGCGGCGGCATGCCCCGTGCACGCGCGTTGCCAAATTAGGCAGGCACTAACTCGGGGGGTCAAACACCACAATCTAGATTACAATATTAGAGAGACGTATGTGATATGTAGAACAAAATTATCACTAAGAGTTAACGCTAGCACATCGTGATTAATTAGTTGAAGTAAAGGAGAGCATTGAATTATTCTTAATGGCGGCAAATAGAGCTAACGAAATAGTAGCGAATATCGGATTGCTTTAGCGCCTATGTATGGATCGGGCTGCGTGGGTGAAGTGGCAAAGTGGCGCAATAGCAGGCTCGAGACCTATCACATGAAGCGCAGCTGTAATGTCACGTTAAAACGTCTCAAATACAGTAGATGGGCTATGGTGTTAGGATGAACAATTGTACACCCTAGGCGTGACCTTTGAGTACTTAGCCTCAAACTATTCCCAAAAACTGCCACTCTAATTAGCCACACACCCTTCTAGAACTCGGTCTAAAACACTTAGGATGCGCAGTTATTTATCCTAACGACCAAGCACAGTTATTACCCCACAAAGAAAATATTCGAAAGAAAGAACTAATCGTGGGTGGAAGCGAAGTGCGTCTGCGAGAATAAGTGGAAGCGAAGTGCGTTCGCGAGATTTACATAGTAAATTGACCAAAATCGCAACTTCATTTTCTATAACGTATTTCACAAGCGAGTGGGCCACACAAGCGAGTGGGCCAGAAAACACCAAAACGCGTCAACCCATCTGTAGTTAACAATGCTACAACCAACACAAGCCCAATCCTCTAATAAAGAGGGTAGAATACTATTAGCTATCTACGCAATTAAACAAGGCCAATTTCAAAGTGTTCGAGCAGCTGCAGCATCGTACGATATCCCCTGAACGACACTACATCGACGAATTAAAGGAATGACTTCCCGACGCGATTCTATTCCCTACTTATAGAATTTGACTTCGTACAAAGAGTCAGCTCTTGTTCAGTATACCCTTAACCTAGATTTACGTAGATTCCCACCCCGGCTACAAGCTTAGTACATCCTTAACCTAGATTTACGTGGATTTCTGCCCTAGCCGCAAGGTGTGCAAGAAATGGCAGACCTTCTACTCTCTAAACAAGGCGAGAGCCCTGTTAGGAAGAACTGGACTACTAACTTCATTAAGCGTCGTACAGAAATCAAAGCAAAGTTCAGTTAGAAGTACAATTATAAACGAGCAAAATACAAAGATCCTAAGATAATTCAAGGGTAGTTCTCTCTTATACAAAACACAGTTACAAAATACAGCATCTTAGAGCAGGATATCTACAACTTTAATGAAGCAGGTTTTGCAATGGGAGTTATTGCTACTGCAAAGGTAGTTACAAGCTTAGAAGCAAAGAGCTGTCTAAAGACTATACAGCTAGGGAATAGAGAGTGGGTGTCAATTATCTAAGGTGTCAATTTATACAGATAGGCACTCCCGCTGTTTATCATTTTTAAGGCACAGAATCACCTCTCAGCTTAGTATGAGGACTTAGGATTGCTAGACAATTGGGTGATTACGCTAAGTGAGAATAGGTAGACTTCAAATTCAATTGGGTACAAGTGGATTCAACACTTCAATCGATATACAAACAGTTGTTCGATCGGAACCTATCGCCTTCTTATTCTTAACAGACATAAGAGCCACCTCTCAGCTCAATTAATAATGCTGTTAGCTGCCTTGTTAAAGGAGCAGAAATGATGATGCATTCTGCTGTTCTGCTTAAGGCAGAAGTTAAGGCTCTATAAGCGGCAAATGAACAGAAAAAGAGGAGGGAAAGGAAGCGTAAGAGGCGTATAATGCAAGGGGGAAGCCTCTCTGTATAGGATGCAGAGGATATCCTTCAGAGTGCTGAGGTTGATGCTCAAGTCTATACGGAGGTAGCAAGTGAGACCGCTCGGCAGGTAGGTTCTAAGGGCCGACAGCGGCGCTGTGGCCGATGTGAGAAGATAGGACATAATACCCGTACGTGCGAGAGGCGCCAGGAATCAATTGCAGTTGAGTAAGGGTCAATATGTAGGGTGGTGGTACAGTAGTAGTAGTAATAGTCAAATTTTGGTGTTGTTGGTGATCGCTTCGCCCGGGTGATCGCTTCGCCTGTGAAATACGTTAGAACATAACGTGATACAAACATCCTAGTAAGGCCAAATTAAAGTAAACTGCTTTAATGATATATCTGCTTATATAAATAATTCTGTTAAGTTACGTTATAAGAAGTTGTGTTAAATTTTAGGAACTTAAATATAACATTTAAGGTAGTTTATATATGTTTTTATTTAAAGAATTCTACTATATTTCTATCTTTTTATGACCTTAAGTTATGTTACATATAATTTACTATGTAAAGGTACCTATAATATTTGGTGGTCGCGAACGCCCTTCACTTCCACTTATTCTCGCGGACGCACTTCGCTTCTACCTACGATTATATTCGAAAGAAACGTCGGTATATTGAAATAGTTCAAGGCGCTCCTACCTACTCTAGGCATCTACACAGCCATTGTTTTAAGTCCACTAAGCAAGGCTGATACTCGTGGCTGAAGAAGTGCAGCCTAGAGTGGCGCAGTGCCGGCCTACAGTGAGGTCCCTTAAGCTTGTATAAATACTTTAGCTCTTAACCCCCTCATCTGAAGACTTAAATCTCAGTTCCTCTTTAAAAATGACAGAACAGTCTGTAACACCAAGTCTAACAACAGCCTCATCATGGCCAACATCACTTAAGATCAGTCTGGATCTATCGAAACGGTCGTTTTGCCCCAGGTTTCGTTGTAGTCCTCTTGGGGCGATGAAGCAAAATATGCTTTGCAGTTGTGCTCAGATAACCGCCTTCAACGGCAACGAGAGTAAACAAGCAATACTATTCGACTTTCCACTAGATTCAAACAAACCTCGATTCGTGTTCTATGACTCGACGAGGGTCGAGAGTGCGAGGCAGTTGTGCGAAGCCGCATCGAAACGCAGCACCTCAGCAAACTTTCTTCCCGTCGTAGAAGAGCTGCTACGTAATCTTGCCAAGATCTGCGAAGGCAAAACGACACCTAACCTGAAGAAAAAGGTTGGAGATACCAACTTACAGCCCTTCCGAACTGATATCTTGGACAACAAATCGGTGTGTGAGGAGCTACGAACGAAGATTTGTGCTCCGTTAAACCCAAGCGAAGTCCGGGATCATGGATTGGGATACATATATATTCTCCGGTCTCAAAGCTACGGCACTCTGGCGGAGCTCAAGATTGGTTTTTCGAAACATCATCCAGAGCATCGAGCACATCAGCTAGCTGGATGTCTGAGAAGCCCCGAAGTAGTCGCCCATTCGCCAATGATACCTCATGCCAATCGGATCGAGGCCATTATCCACGCAGAGCTGATTTTATTAAGGAAGACTCAGGTTTGTGCACAATGTCAACGTCAGCACAAGGAGTGGTTTACGATATCTCACATACATGCTCGGCGGGTGGTTACTCGTTGGTGCAGATGGGTACTGAATCAACCATACCAAAACGGCGTCCTGACAAGTCAATGGCAGGATCATCTCAAAAAGCAAGATTTCAATCAATGTGGGGCTTCTGACCGAGTTTCAAAAGTCTGGACAGATATCATTGACAAATATCCGATCGATGAGTCAATTGACTCCGCAGATGAACAAAGAGCATTGTATATCAATGCGATCTTTTTAGAAAGAAATCTACGATCTATATGTGATTTACTCCAGCTACCAACTCTCAAAGGCGACTTTGGAGACTTGATGCGGATTGCACGAACGATACGGAATCGCTATGGAGATTTATCATCCTCGCCACCGAGTATTGAAGGTCTCGATAAAGATTTCTTCTATCTTTTTGACAGTGTAATTGATTTCCCTCCGCTTCAACCAAGTACTTTGAAAGATCGACTGGCCAACCACATATCATATATGCAGGAAGGCGAAGAGCTTGGGGAGCATCTAAAAGCCATCCAAACTGGATGTCTATCAGTCAGCAGCCCTGACCTGGGAATAAGCGAATCTCCACTGGGAGACGCTACACTTCTACCTGTCGTAACGATAAAGGAACTGAAACATTTCAACGGTCAGGCGAAGCTAGGTATTGGGTATAACCCAACACATGCTGGATTTCAGTTTCTACAAGAGGCCTATCAGCGAGGGGAATGGGAGGGGCCGCTTCCTCGCTTCAAGAGAGCAAAGGGACCACGCTTATTTGGTCCTGGGAAATCCCCCTCCAGCAAAGTCCGACAAACAAATTCGAATTCTCATGGTCGAAAGGTTTCTCGGATGTCCCACGATGCAGAGGCTCCTAGTTCATACCGCATGAAAGAACACGAGCTATATGCAGCAAATTCGCAGGAACCGGGATTTACCGACATGAATCCCAGAGTGGGATCCAACCCACAGAAATGCAAAACAAGGTACCTGGTTATCCAGATGGTGGGACATACTCCGGGAAAGCTACGGCCGGTTTTACGCAGCGTACAGAGGTCGAATATAATACTGGTGAAGATGGTGAAAAATCTACGATAACGCTCAGCACTCCATTGACAAGTCACTTAGGCGATGAGGTAAATAAGATAATGAAGGAAATCCAAAATGGAGGGAGAGAAGGTGTGGAAAGAAAACTCAATCAATCGCTGAGATACTTTGGCATTGAAACGATGATTGCGTCTGATGATGACTGGTCAAGCGATGTTGGAGAGAGTTCGTCGGAAGAGGACTTTTCGTCATACGAGGCGAGCCCGCCACAGGGACCTTCAAATCGGGATGAGAGTGATACAGGAAAACTGTTTTCTAAGAATGTGGTGGCTAAATGGTTTGAACTCTCTTGAATTTAACTTGCTAGTTAGCTAAATTGGCTTTTTCTGTTTATACTATGTCTTGGATGCACTCTCAGCGTGGGTAATTGACTTTGACATCTAACACTTGCCCTTCTTGCTTTTTCAATTTTAAACCAATAATATCAAAGACTTTCTCGAATGCTGCTGCTCACTAGTAAATCTGCTGGGAAAAGATCTACAAATATAGCTGTCAAACCTAAAACGCAAGCATTCAAGTTAGGGCGCGTTATGGGGCAGGTTACCCATTAGGGCCTTAACACATGAATCGTCTTGAATTGATTGATTGATTGATTAAAGAGCATTGCCGAGATGCCTGTTTTCTGAAGCTATATGATTTAGGGGTTACGGTGTAGCATCTCCTAATAGGGGACCAGCACCTTGGCTGAATAAAGGAATTGAGTCTAACAGGAGTCCTCAGTTAAAAGTGAAGCTATTCAGGCTATGTGTTCGATATATGAAGGGAGGAGCGGTCACGTAGGTGTGCCACGCACTCCTGCTAGAATAGAACCTAGACGTGCCTGCCAGTAGAACATATCAGTTAGCTGACGGCTCTTTTATAACCCGGCTTCTCAACTGAGAGGAGTTGAGTGGTATGGACGTGTGATATAACGGTTGCGCAAGGACGATGGACGGGGCACATATATAGACAATTTAAGGGGAGCTCGAAGTGCCAGAAAGAAAGCTTCTATGGTAACAGATGAATCCAGGGGTCCCCCGTTGTCGGTTCCAGGACCTAGGAGGAGGCCTCTAACAATCCTCCTAGATTCGACAAGGTCAGAGCCCTATAGTAAGCTGTTGTCGTTCATGCAATTACAATTTAGAGCCCTACAGTAAGCTGTTGTAGCTCATACAATCACAATTTATAATTTCCAGCTAGTACAAAAATAATATTGTCTATAGCGCACTGCTGTCCTATTTACAATTCCATCAACTATAGTGCCTAGGTATTTACAGTCACTAAATAACCCATCTATTGCTGCTGGCAGCCGTTATTTGCACTATTTCTCGAGACAGGCGATTATGCCGAAAGCTTGCTCTGGACAAACTGGATCGCCTGGGCTCCGTATTCGGCGCCGTAGCCACTGTGGGTGTTATCGTCACTGCCATTGCAGCAGTACGGGTCCGCTGCATCGCAGTAGGACTGGATTTTGGACGCGCTTGGGCATGAGAAGCCAGAAGGACGGGCGTCAAACTAATGGATATCGTTAGCTAGTTCATTAACTGGATAGCAGTAGATACTTACTCCACCAGCTGCGCACGTTCCTACGTTGTAAGGAAGGCCAGATACGTATTGTGGGTCACCCATAAAGATGGCAGCCTTGATCTGAGTAACGGCTGATGCGCTGAACAACACCGCGGTATTGGTGTAGCCCTGGTTGGGGTCGCCGCCGCCACAGAGCGAAGTATCGAAAACCTCACTTCCCTATAACCTGTAAGCAAGGGCTAGAGAAGATTGGCATGGCCACATTTCTAGAAGCCATTGTCGGGTGCAGAGTCTAAAGTAGGGCGCCATACCTGAGAATATCCAACCAGAACGAGCTTAGTGTCAGGGCACTGGCTATTGAAGTTGTTGACTGCGGTTGCTGCAGCAGCAAAACCAGCCTGGACGGACTGGGAGTAGCTGGCGCCTCCACAGGAAGCCTGGCCTCCGCAGGCAGGGTAATCAATGGCCTCTGAAGTTGCGCCGGAATTGGCGCTCAAAATGCCATTGACGACGGTTGCCGAAGAGCCATATCCTGCACCAGCTGTTGTCTCACGAGCACCAAAGACATGAATGCTAGGGCAATTGCTCTGGCGCTTCATAGGGCCAGCTAGCACGCCGCCTACAAGGGCGAGAGCAGCTGTTGTCTTGAGAAGCATTTTGGAGTTGGAAAACGTGAGGTTTGAAAGTTGGATTCGGTGTTGGTAGAATATATTTGGAGCTCTTGGTGACGATGTTGATATCAAAAAGGTATGATAGAGGCTCTATCATAGAGCTTTATATACAACTACCGGCAATAATTTCTCATTTTTGCAGTGCTGTCAATCGGATCAATGGCAGCTTAAACTTTAGGCTGAGTGTGGGGTAAGATATGTGGCCGATCATTGTTATACACGCCGATCACTGTTATATACGAAACGATCTTCACTAAGAACAAAACAATACCGTCAAAAAAATCTAGGAAGGAGCCATGTCTAGGATTAAACTTAGGGGTAAAGCGTACATATCAGTAGCTAGTATAGACTGTATACTAGATTTTTCAGTACCAAGTCCATGCATGAAACCAGTGGTCGGTTTCCATTCCTGTTCTACAATAAATTGCTTGAGTCCCCTCTTGGTGAGTACCCTGGGCTTCCGGTATAAAACTAGGGCTTAGTGTTACGCGTATAATGACTAGGAATTAGAGCGCAGATTCATGCGTTTGCGCGTCTACCAGACAAGGTTTCGAATTATCCAAGTGGCTTAGAAAGCTTGACCGACTGTCATGGGCATGTCACGTGGCCATGCAAACTGGATCGGCCAGATTTTAGGCTGCACCCCGCACTGTAGATCTATATACTAAGAGCGTTGACCTCCAGGGGTGAGAGTCAGTGTTCAGTCTTTGTAAGTAATGACAACTGATGGTTCCTTGCTTAGTGCAAAAGGGGTTCTTGGCGAACAGGGAAAGCAGCAGTCACATTGTAGCCAGTTGTACAAAAGGTACCAGGGGAACCGCGGGCGGCTGTAAAGAATCTGTTACATAGCCTACAGCCCTATATATTATTGATGCGGGGTACTACCGAATCCTGATAAATTCACAAGTGCCGCTATGCCGAGACAAATGCCGATCAGGGTGAGAGTTTGTTCATGCGGCTCGCTTCCAGTTCCGGACTCAAGGATGGCCTCCCTCATTTTGGCTAAATCGAAGGGTAGGGATAATAGAGGCTGCAATCCTTTGTGGAAAAGGCCACGAGTGCTATAGACCGAGCTTAAGTAGTGAGAGATCTTGTCTTTCACAGCAGGATTAATATATTAATTAATGCAGGACCGGGAAACAGATCGCTGATAATCCCATCACTATATATTAATGACTTTCACTGGCGCCGAGGAACATCCACTCTAGCTCTTCGTCTTCCTTTAAGCCGCCCACACGAATGCTGTACTCATTTCCAGGGAGGATGTCGAGCCCATTCTGGCTGAAGCTCAGTCCCAGCCGCTCTGCGAATACCAGCCCCTTCGCCGGCTTCTGAGCGGTGATGGAAATGGTATCTCGCGACTTGGACAGCGTGATCGTCAGCCCCCGATCTTCTTTGAAAGACAGGTATTTGAATGGCTGGGGCCAGTCGGCGTCGCGAGCTATAACTTCTCCGTCAATAGATAGCGTCGCAGACAAGACGAATGCTTCGAGTGTAGGTGGGTTGTCGATGGTGACGCTCTCTCGTACTATGGTTGTGCCATTAGGTTGGATTTCCACGTCTTCTGTTTGCGGATCCACGACATCAAGGCCTGTCTTGATGGATATGAACCTCAGTTCGACCTTCGCGGTCGTCACGCCTGAGACGTTGCTGCTTGCAATCCATACGTCGTACTTGGATGTGGGATCCGGCGCGACATGCCCCTTTGTCCACTCATTGTGGGTGCGAGCGACGGCGATTGCTACCGGTTTAAGGGCCCGTTGCATGGCGTAGAACGCCGGCTTTTTGACCAGGAAATAATCAACAACTGCCCAGGAGATGGTCGGCCAGCAGTCGTTCAGTTGCCAAACAAGGGCCCCTCCACAGCGACGGTCACCAGGCGTCCCCCATTCGCGTCGCCACCTAGTGTAGGCATAGTGCATAGCCTCGGATTGTAGAAGTTGCGTCAGATAGACCCAGTACTATAAAGCCGGTTACATTTCCGATTCACAGGAGTTGCATTTTCGACTTACCTTGAAGTCTGCTGAAGATACTCGGAAATTTTCGTGCACATATGTTGCAAGGCGCCTTTCGTGGAAATTCGCCTTGTTATGAAAGTCCATTGTTAAGGATTGCGCATGCATTTCACTCTCGTCGCTGATGAAAGCCTTGATGGTGCTCATGTGAGGATATCCCTCCATGCCGAATTCACTGTTGAAACGGCCCCCCATGATGGGAAAGTCCTGGTATGGCTTCATGAGGCCGTTCCAAACTGCAAAAATGTTAGTATTTGCGGGTTCATGCGATGCAGCCACGTTGCTTACCGTCCCATTGATGGATATCGCCAACAGTTGGATCTGTGGTGTGCTTGCCATCACCCCATGGGCTGCTCGGATGGTAAATTGCCTCCGGATCCTCTTCCGCCAGTGTCTTTGGTAGGAGATGCTCAAAAATATACCGCGACGGGAACGAGCCTTTCAGCCACGACTCGGGATCTTTGTCGCCATCATAGTCATAGTCGAGGTTGTACGTCTGTTGAATTTGATAGTCTTCATTTCCCCCGGCATAAATTATTACTGAGGGGTGGTGGCGCAACCGGCGTACATTGGATCGTGCTTCTGCTTCGATGGACTCGAGCAGTGAGGGATAGGTCGGGTAGGAGCCGCAGGCAAAGAGGAAGTCCTGCCAAACTAGAATTCCAAGCTCGTCACAGACGTCGTAGAATACCTCTTCTTCAAAGATACCTCCTCCCCAGATCCTGCGGTCTGTTAGCGGCTACTTCTGCATTGTGTTTGGTGTTATTCACCGTGTCATGATTTGATTCCCCTCCACCATCAACGATAGCCACTCTCTGTACCTGTCAGAAGATATCCGCGGCGTGAAATTGTCGGCAGGAATCCAACATGATCCCCCAGCAAAAACGTCAATCCCATTGATCCGGAAGTAGAACGACTTCCCATTCGTGTCTTTTTCCTGTATCAATTCGGCACGGCGAAAGCCAATCTTTTGCTGGACGCGATGCAGAACAACAGCATCAATGACAAGTGATGCTTCCAGGACATACCGAGTTTGAGCTCCATAGCCGTGCGGATACCACAAGGATGGCTTTTGGAGAACAAACGGCGTTTGTACGACCCCTTTAGAATCGGGAGTACATTCCGCTTCGAATACCGTTGTGCCTTCCAACGACAGTGTGAACAGTACTTTGGCGCCAGCCTCTCCATCTACTTGCGCCGAAATGTTTCCTCTACACGCATTGAGGTCGGCATCCAATATGCTCTCAAGCCAAAGATTCTCAAGCTTGCTGGCGTATGTTTCCAGTCGGACTGGTCTCCATGGTCCTGCGGTCATCAACTTTGGGCCCCAATCCCACCCCCAATGACACTGGGTTTTCCGGACAGCAATTCGTTCTGGCTCGGTTTGATGTCCAATGAAGCGATGCTCGGGGTGTTCTTTCCCGATTTCGCGGGCACGGAGAAGTGCAGACTCAAAGTCGATTTCGATGGTGTTGAGGCTATTGGAAGCTATCGTCGCCGTGACATCAACATGGTATGGTATGAACATGTTCTCGGATTTTAGGATTTCCGTATCGTTTAGTCGCACAGTTGCAAATGTGTCTAAGCCCTCAAATACCAAAATAGTCCTTGTTCCCTCTATCTTCGAGCTAGCGGTAAACTTGCATCGGTATGTCCATGACTTTTCGCCAACCCAGTGCGTCTGCAGCTCGTTCATATCCAGGGAAGGATCGAGTATTCTACATTGCATTAGTTCATATCACGTTGTAAGCAGTCAGATCATACTTCTTATTGTCTAGGAGATCGAGATGAACCACCGCAGGCACCTTGGCGACTGGGAGCCACGAGTCTGTTGGGCTCCCTTCGGTGAGCTTAAATTCCCATCCTGTCGAAAGCGTCTCTGAGGAAAAAAGAGACATGTCGGCGCAACTGCTTCGTCGAGTATTTGAAAATTTGCCCAGCTGTTTTCAAGTATGACAGGTGCCAAAGACACTTTAGTTTACAAAAACAAGTTAACAATAGTGGTTGCGCAATGCCAGCATACACGCAACCTTATATCTCTACATATTTCAACTTACAGCACAGTGGTCCGCATATCGCTGTCGTCGTGAACACGGAGTGGCTCGGCGATTCTCAAATCCCGTCCTAGGTGCGGGGAAGATGTGGGCGGACGACTAAATGGGGAAGGATTAGGATTTGGCCTTTGTTGTTTTCCGTGATACCACATGTAGGGCGGAACCAGAGCTCCGCCATAGCTAAACTGTCGCGGATCCATCGAGATTTACAGATCTATGGCTGGCGGGCAATCCCACGCCACGATAGCCCATGATATATCTCGTGGTTACAATCGTAATCTTGGCACCGCAATTACTTTTATGCAGCCATCTTAGATAATCCCATGCTACGATCTCCCATGCTTTAGCGCGTGTAATTTCATAATGCCATTATAGATGTAATCTGCATACTATAGTAAAGGACAAATATATATTTTTAAAGATTATTAGAGTGTTACTGCTATGATATTGCTTTTTGAATTTTTGAATTTTTAGTGAGTAATGGCGTGGCTCACTCTCTTGTGTAGAATATATACAAGATACAAGATAAATACAGATAAAATAATCTAGGATTCGTTACCTGTATAGGTGCATCTGGCAAAACGCACCGTCCGAGGCCAACGGATTAACAGTAGAGTCCACCATTGGCCTAGCAAGGCTTTGCAGATGCCAAGTTCTGATGATCGGGGAGTTTGAATGATGGAGAAGCATGAATCATTTGTCCACCCTACATCCATTCATCCTTTTTGAGGTCGCATGCTAAACAAGTCAAGAATCGGCTGAAGACAAATCATTAAAATCGCCGCGTTAACTTCATCTGACGGTTCACGTCCTTGTAGAGCAGATAGCGGAATTTCCCAGGACCACCCGCGTAACAGGCCTGCGGGCAAAAGGCGCGCAGCCACATGAAGTCGCCAGCTTCCACCTCCACCCAGTCCTGATTGAGCCTGTACACAGCTTTGCCCTCCAGCACGTAAAGCCCGTGTTCCATGACATGGGTTTCCGCGAATGGGATGGTTCCGCCGGGCTCAAAGGTGACAATGGTAACATGCATGTCGTGGCGCAGATCGTTCGGGTCAACAAATCGTGTGGTTGCCCAAGCACCGTCGGTGTTTGGCATGACTGTAGGTGGAACATCCTTTTCGTTGAGGAAAAGAGGCTCAGGTTGATCGATTCCATCCACAGACTCGTAGGCCTTGCGTATCCAGTGAAATGAGGCGGTGGTTGCACCGGTGTTGTGAAGGGTCCAGCCGCTCTTCGGTGGTAGATAGGCATAGCCGCCCTCGGAAAGCGTGTGTTTCTCTGATCCTAGGGTAATCGTCACTTCGCCCTTGACAACAAACACCACACCTTGCGCAGTGTCATCCGTTTCACCGCGATCGCTACCACCCCCAGGTTGCACTTCCATGATGTATTGCGAAAATGTTTCGGCGAAGCCCGACAACGGACGGGCAATCACCCACAACCGTGTCTTATCCCAGAACGGCAGGAAACTCGTCACAATGTCGCTAAATGTGCCCTTTGGGATTACCGCATAGGCTTCGGTGAACATAGCACGGTCGGTGAGGAGCTGTGTCTGTGGCGGCAACCCGCCCTTTGGTGCATAATAGGCACCGAGCTTCTGGTCGTTACCCATGGTAGAGTAGGGTTCGTTTCAGATGTGGTATGTGAGTCGTATAATGTAGTAGTTAAAGGGAATAATCTCAGAGAGCACAATTAGAGAATTGAGAATGCAAAGTGCCCACCCCGCACATTTAAATGCGCCGGCTTATCGCTTATCAGGAAATTCTTAGCGTTAACCAAGTTGCAATCGGGGGCGGACCCCCGAGTCCCACTCCGAAAGACCGAGAGTAGATAAAATAGCTGAGTCCCCTACACTTAGAGGGCTTAGAGTTTAGCTTGTCAAATACTGCATTAGTTGCTACAACCTATGGTCCTAGTACGTTGTCTACATAAACCCTTATACTGATCGGACACATTAGCTGTTTTTAAAAGTGTTTTCTTACTTATTATAACTGTTACAATCCATGGATTTTGTTAATTTAAAAGAAAAACAAAAGTAATCTATAGTCTCTAGTATTTATACAGACATTGCGCGTCTAAAAGCCCTCGAGACCCTCATCTTTGGGATGAGCTGGCTAGCGTAGCATTAGTCAAATTATCTGCCTTCTATGATTCTTATATATTTTCTCTGTGCAAGAATGCCTTATTTTAACCAGAGTACTTCTACTGCCTAAAACTAGAACAGTGACTACATATAATAGCCAGTGTTTTTAGCAACTCAAATAAAAACTTAGACCTACTCGTACCGCCTTAAAATCCAAGAAATAGGCAGTATGTATATCATAATCACCTATAGGCTTAAAACAGCCTATAGACATAGTTGCTACTTAAGTTTCTTTTATAGCACCTACGAATAAAATATTGGCGCCTAATTATTCACAATTAGCACAGTGTATAGCGTAAAGTATATAGAGCAAATCGATTGAATTGTCAAACCAAAAAAAACATCGACAATTGTAACACGTGACTTTTAACATTAAGGTAATGGGCTAATTAGTTGGGTGTGTATGTTGTGCGCGTTATAAACAAAAACCTTACAGGTTTTTATAGAGTCTGATTTGTACACAACCCTTTTTATTAGTGTGCTTGCGCAGTTTACACAACGTGTAGAAGGTGCCATTTTAATGTGTCAATGTAGTTGTTACATTGTTTGAAATTGAAGTTGATCTAGTTCGGCTATTTCGGCGCTATTCACCGAATTCCGGACACCTATTAGAGATTCTTCAGACACAGCCGCTAAAGCCCGCATTACGTATAGGCTGACACTATCTCCTTGCGCTTCTTGCTACTACCTCACTTAACTGTAAAATCAGGATGGACACAACATCATTCACCCTTTCGCCCACTAATCCTAGCTCCCAGCCTCATGGGTTCTTAGGGTCACCTGAGCCCTCTCTGGATCGGAATCACAGGATTGGCACTGAAGAAAGACCTAGATTAGCATGTGACAGCTGCGGTCGACGCAAGGTTTCTATCACCACTTCCATTAGCCTAGAGGCTTGAGCTCTATTGATAATGTCAATAGGTCAAATGCGATCGACAGAAACCGACGTGTGGCCACTGCGTGAAGCAGCATCAGCCATGCGTCTACTCAATCGCACAGAAGCGACCAATCCGTCGAAAGTAAGTGAAGCTCCTTTCGGCACAGCTCGTGATCAAGTAGACTAAGTCTTTTATTAAAGGAGATATGTTGAACTCCGCGAACGCTTAGAGAATATGGAACGGGTGTTGGTCGATTTTACATCTAGAGATCAAGGGCCTGCTGCGTCGTTACGTCCATCTCTTGCCATCCCGCTATCGTTAACACCTGTGGAAACTCAGTTCGCATCTACTATCCAGACGATGGATTTGTGTTCCTCTATCTTCGAGGACTCGGGCTTCGAGTGGGACGATCCTGAACATGGTCTAGTTGAATCGTCGGAGGTTGAATACATACGTCCTGATCTTGCGTTTCTACTTGAGCCTGGCTACGCGACATCTATAGCGGGTAAGCTTGGTGTAAATCTCGGGCAGAACTCTTTGCTAATGTTCAAGCTTCGTACCCTATCTTTACTCGTCGAGGTATACAATGGGTCGATAAAATCCTAGGAGATAGCCGCTTTAGTATAATGATAACCGATATGAAGAACACAAGGAACATATCTAATCAGAGTCTAAGACCGTCGACCTTGGCTCCGCATTTACCCCCCTCCCATTCTCTCATAGAGGACGGTGTCAGAGGTATGTGGGAATGTATCTTCTACAACTAGCTAAAAACATGCAATAACGCTCTCAGGGTATCTCTCTACCTTCAACCGCGAGACTCCACTGTTTCAAGACGAAGTAATATTAGCTGCTCTGAATCAATGCCGACTAGGCACAGAAGGTCTTGAAGTTGGATACGTGGCTGCGTTCAACATTATTATAGCCCACGCGAACTTTAATTGCTACAGCTCCAGATTCAGAGTTGATAGCGACAACTACCTGCGAATTGCATTGGCTACAGTTCCTAGCATCGTAGTTGAAGTCCCAGATGTGATAAGTATAGGCGCCTTGCTATGCATTGTGAGATCTCTTCCAAAAGCCATTCGACAACAGAGAGCTTGCTAATCAAAATAAGGTGCAATATCTAGTCTTCTCCGCTGAGTACAGACCTGCTACGGCTATCCTTGGCTTAGCTTTTCAAATGATAATCCTGGCAGGCTATCACAGGGGAGGTGGGCCTCAAAACCCCGATACCTTACATCAACAGCGACTTTTCTGGCATGCATACATCATGGATAACGATCTCTCTCTTCGGCTAGGCAAACCGCCAGCTATCACGGAAACCATCTCCGTCGGCTTACCTGAGAAGTCACCTCTAGATGGTTGCGGTGACCTGGAATTTGAAGACGGCACTGTAATGAACTTCATCCGCGAACGGGTTGCATTGGCCAAGATCCAGAGCAATACATATTCTATGTTGTATTCCGACAAGGCTTTGAGAGTACACACTCCTCAGCAGCTGTATAAAAACCTCGTTGAGCTTGATCATGGTCTGCAAGCATGGAAGTCGAGCATACCCGAGTTGGTTAGACCACAGCAACATTTAAATGACTATGGAGTGGCTCGCCTAACGTGCCTTACTACTCTGCACTATACTTATTTTCAACTGGTTATCGCTGTCCATTCTAGTGTATTTATTTGTATCTCTAACCTAGATGTGGAAGAACGAAAAAAGATCACAATCCCAAGTATAGCTCTCTGTGTAAGTGCAGCTCGGGCCTCGGCATCACTGTTAAACTACCACAACTATAGTCAACCATTCACAAAGTAAGTCTCTACAGAAGCACCCTGCGTAAAAGGCTATGGGGCTATTCTAATTCCTTACTACATAGATTCCTTCTCTGTCACGTTGCCTGGAGTGTTGACATTCTATTTATCCACATCGTGCAAAATCATACCTCCCCTTGTGCAGAGGAAGATATTGCGCTCTTAGAATTGGTAGTTAAATTCTTCGAGAAACACGACCCCAAGCACGCCAACACCATAACGTACCGTACTACCAATGCTCTCTATAAAATAGCATTAGATCTGGTTCAACGCAAGCTTCCTAATGCGCAACTGCCTTTAGGGCCTAAATCACCGAGGAGAAACGTCGAATTTGTCCCCACCAACTCAACAACAGAAATGGAAATGAATTGCAACTCGCTCTGGCCCGAACAACAAGCTGGAGCCTTTCCACCATCTATAGGTTTAGACTGGAGCATACCATTAGGTCTAGAAGATTACTATTGGCCAGAAGAAAACTCCGTTATGGATACCACTTGGACTGGGGACATTTGATTATGCATGCCAACAAGTAGAGAAGAGGAAGAGGAAGGTTTATAAATTAATTTCATTCATAAACCTAAGGAGCTACCTTTAAAGCTAGGTCATTGAGAGTGCTTTAAAGCGGTTTCATAGCGAAGCCAATGGTTCTCAACGTACTCCCTTATAGACACAGGGTGCACTTCTGGACACAACCTATTAACAACTGGATCTAATGCAGCCACGCCTTCCGCGTCCTGACAATACATAAGCTTCAACTCTACCCACAGTTGCTCTATAAACTGCTCAGGCTGCAACTCGGCAGATTGCTTCTTCAGATCCTTAGACGTCACTTTTTTGACGTCGAATATCTTCCCAGTAACCGCCTCGGCAATATCAAGAAGCTCTCCCATGGTCATAGTATCGCCTGCCATGCTCATATCACTTTCCCACTTCGGTAATTCGAGGGATGCGGCGACGAAGCGACCAACGTCTCTAATCGAGGTGGCCGAGAATCGAGGCCATTGGCCGTCATCCCTCACAGGAAGCTCAGCGATAGCACTTGCTAGTGAGATCAGGAAAGCGCCCGATTTATCCTCGAGGTCTCCGTCCGGATGGAGTCCCTGAACCGCACTGTCTGCACCATCCGCATATCCTCCACCCTTCTTGAATTCTTGCAGCCTAGATTCCTCATCGGGATGTGCCTCAGGCGGAAAGATGCCGAGGCCAAGGTAGTTCATGAACATCCCATTATTGAATCTACCGCACTCGATCTTGTCTTGATTTTTCAAACACTCGTCCCAAACGCCCCCACTTATGTATTTGAGGAGACCCGATTCATACGACTTAGGGCCGAAACCCCACCCCGAAGGGGCGAATCTTCTGCAGCCACCTTTGATGGCCGCATGGAGGAGGTTGATCTGTATCTGTGCCTGGGTGCCGTCAACGGCGGAGACCACAGAGATGAGGGTGTCGACGCCTTCCAACGCAGGCACAACTGAATCGACAGACATGTAGTCGACGACCCGGATTGTGGTGAGACGGCCTTCCGGATCCACAGCACGGAGCCAGAGTGGAATTCGCGAGGTGCGCGAGAGGATGACGACCGTCCATGGTGTGCTGGATCGAGCATGTAGAACGGCGGTGACAATAGCCCGGCCGAGGGACAGGGACGTGCCGCCTGCGATTGCTACTGTAGGCATGATGGAGAAGTAGACTGTTTTGAGGGTTTGTTTTTGTTCGAAAATTAGACGGGTTAGAATTCAAGGTTTTGTTTCTGTTCGAAGATTGGAAGGGTTAGAATTCAAGGAAGTGAGCTCTACGCATACTTATATAGTAATGAGACGGAGTAGTTTATAGTAGAATTTATATTTTATAGGTACAGTAGGGACTTGTTCGTGGCTTGCTTTCCCCTGAACGAAGAGAGGATGAGGACGTTAATCGGGTTCAAAAGTTTCCCGATCCGAACCACTGCGGACCGATACATTGCCCAAAGCACCGAAAATCAGTTCAAGTCAATCACGTGACAATAGAGCTCAATGTGACGCGCCTTAAGAGCTTGAGAGCCCGCGAAAGTGGTCCTCCTTAGCTCGTTCCGGACAAGAAGAGGACCCCGAGACCCCGAGACCCCGCAGGCCGCGTCTAAATGAGTAGTGGAGATAACACTAGTGTCCCATCCCGCCGTATTGTCCGCCGCTCCGTCTCCCCATCCGCCTCTGCTCCCTGCCTTTTTGACTCCAGCACGATGCTGGTTTCGCGGTACGCCGGTCTTAGAGGCCAGACCTGCGAAGAACGAGCGAGATAAGGCCGTAACTCGAGACAAACTCTGACGATTGGGCGCTAGAAAGCAGAATGTCTGTGACACAGTCGAACATCATCGCGCGATCACTCTACCCTTATCGCTGATGCTACGGATGTACTGGCTAGGCTCGATGGTGCTGTTGTCGTTGGTGCTCGCTATCGCCAATTGCTATCACCGTTGCTACTTGCTGTCACTGCCGATGTTACCGTCGCTGAAATCGCCCACCTTCAACATTGTACAGACAAGGCGTTTTACACACACAACCGTCGAGCAGGGACTCAGTAGAGGTCCCGAACAGCGTTTTGATCGGACGTTTCGAAGATAGTGTGAGACCATTCCCAGCAGTACCGACCCTTGACGGGCTTGCATAAGTGTACGACTTGGCCCCTGCCTTCTACTATATCCTTTATTTTGGCAGTGTTGTTATCAACGACCGCTCAGGCTGGTGATACTGGCTGCGACATGGACAAGACAAGGCGATCCAGGTTCGCTCAGCCTTGCCGCAAGGCTCGCGTCGGAATTGTGTGCTGTTTAGTCGTTAGCTCATGACTTATAAAAATATCCCAGAGCCAGCCAGTATGAGAATGAAGTTTCATGTCATGGTCTTAACTCGAGAACTGAATATGAACCGTACACAAAACAAACATATTGGAGCAATGCGTGCCGAGACACGGTGGCGGTCGGAGGACGGACTTAAGGCTAATTCCTTATCTCCTCTTCTCTCACATCTTCCCTGCACTCATCCTTCAGCTCTCCAACAGGAAATATCTCAGGTAAGATCCCGATCCAACGGACTTACGTACCCCAGCCTCGTCGTCTGCATCTGCCTACAAGTACCTTTTTATAACCTCGTCGCCTTCACCTCTTATATACCCTCTTCCCCCCAATTCTCACCTCCATCGCCACCTCCATGCGGCGCTTCCTCCGCACTCTCTTCTGCCTCCGCCGCCCAACCCCCGCAACAATGACGGCGGCATCCTCCGGCACCGTCGCCGGCGTCGCCGCAGCGGCATACACGCTCTCCGTCTCCGTCCCCATTGAAGCCGCCGACGCGCCGACCGACGCGAAGAACAAAACCCACCACAACAAGAGCGGCACCGGCTTCATAAATCCCTGGGAGAGCTGGAAGCCCCTCCCCCCATTTCAAATACTCTCCAGTATCCTCTGGTGCGCCCCCCTTCCCATAGCCAAACATACCATCAAACTAACACCCCCCAGGCGCCGCCTCACCGGCACAGCCAACACCCCCAGTCTTGTCCCCCCCCTCACCGTGCAAACCCCCTCCTTCCTCCCCTCACGCACCGCCTCTTCCTCTCTCCGCGCCACCTGGCTCGGCCACGCATGCGTGTACCTCGAGTTCCCCTCCGGGCTCCGCGTCCTCCTCGACCCCGTCTTCGAGGACCGCTGCTCGCCCGCCGGCTTCCCAGGCCCAAAGCGATACACGCCCACCCCATGCGGCCTCGCAGACCTACCAATCGTCGACGTCGTCGTGATAAGCCACTCGCACTACGACCACCTATCGTACCCCTCCGTGATGGAGCTGGCGAAGCTGCATCCCAAGGCGCTGTTCGCGGTGCCGCTGGGCTTGGAGTCGTGGTTTAGGGATGCGGGGATCCAGAGCGTGGTTAAGATGGATTGGTGGCAGGAAATCGATGTCACGCTTTCTCCTGCTGGTGCTGAGGGCGTGGAATGGGAAGTCACTGCTGCTGCTGCGGGCGCCCCTGCGGCACCGACGGCGCAGACGGCGACGGGACCGATTACTGCGCGCATCTCGTGTCTACCCTGCCAGCATACCAGTGCGCGCACGCCCTTTGATCAGGCGCGCACGCTGTGGGCGTCGTGGGCGATTAAGTCGGGTGGGAAATCCGTCTGGTTTGGCGGAGACACGGGGTACCGTACCGTCCCCAAGCTTCCACCTACCGTGGACGACTACAGCGCACCGTATGCGGATCTGCCGCGTTGCCCTGCGTTTAAGGATATTGGGAGTCTGAGGGGACCGTTTGATCTGGGGCTGATTCCGATTGGCGCATATGATCCGAGGTGGTTGTTTAGTAGTATGCATGCGGATCCAGCGGACGCGTTGGAGATCATGAAAGACACGGACTGCAAAAGAGCGCTGGGGGTTCATTGGGGAACGTGGGTGTTGACGGAGGAGGATGGAGGGGCACCGCCGAAGAGGTTGAAGGAGGTGTTGAGGGGGAAGGGTATGCCGGAAGTGGGGGTGTTTGATGTTTCTGATGTTGGAGAGAGTAAGGAGTATTGAGGACTGGAAGATGGATGTGTATGATATAGAAAGTGAGTCGAGCAGCTACAGCAGAAGCAGCTTAAAATACCCTAGATTATGACTGCTCTTAAGATGGTTCTGTAGCTATGTATAGAGTTGAAGGGCTGCATGTAATGATAGGAGCTAGCAAACCCCCCTTAATAATGATGTCCATATTAAAAATCAATACTTGCTCCATAGAATCCGACCTCTCCTACTCCTAGCTTTCTTATAGCTCAAGGTTGATCTTCTTGAGCTCACCATTGTAGTTGTGGCAGCTGTTGAGATGATTCCACATATCTTCACCAGATCCAAAGCTTCTGTGATCTTTACCAATCTTAGTCTCGCAATCGAAGCAATACCAAAGTGTGTGTGATTGTCTGAAATCCCTAGCCCTTGTGGTCGTCTTATGAAAGATAGCTTATGCTTCTTACGAAGGTGTTCAATCACTTCATCGCGACCAGAGAGATACTGCTCGTCTTCGCAACGCTGGTCCTCGCAAACGTATAACTGTGATATGAGTTCTTCGTTAGATAAACCATCTCCTTTTCTGTTCCAGAGTTCAAAGTAGAATACTAACTTTCTCAGTCTGGGACATAGTGTCTTAGGACCAGTTGTGCAAACTGGGTAAGCTGGGAACGGCGGGCCTATATGAAATAAAGTGCGTGTAGGTAAAAGCCAGACTCGGGTCGCACTTCATCTATATACACTGTTAAATTCTTTGCAAGCCTTGTGGCACGGAATTTATACCCCGCTTCTGACGCGGCCGGATTCATGGCCTGCATATTGCGAATCGAGCCTCGTGGAAGCCTCATCAGTGACCATTCACACTGTTAATGTCAGTTTAGGCAGCAATTTGCACCTGAGCTTCTATCCATTGGAGAAGGGCAGACTCCTAGCTTCCCTCATTACACTAACGGGCCGGGAGTTTGGGAGGGGGGGGGG
>JPKC01001451.1:0-17156 GCA_000750925.1 Pseudogymnoascus sp. VKM F-4518 (FW-2643) | reverse complement strand
GGGTTGCTTGGCGTAGAAGTCTGCCCCTGAGTTCCTCAGGGTTTTGGCCAAGCCCGCGAAGGAGACAGATTTTGTCGAGGACGAGGGCTGGCTTTGGATGCGGATTGGGACAAAGTTGTTAGATCTCGCAAAAAGGGAGTTTGTAAGAAACTTAACGATATCGTTGCACATGTCTTGCGCAAACTTGCGTTCATCGTGTTTGTAGGTGGACACAAAGCGGTCTACCATGCTTGCAAAATCGTTCATAATCGTGTGTTGGATTCTTATCTATGAAATTGTGTGCTGCACAATAAACCATCTTTTATTGCTGCACAAGCATTTTACTCACTTCTTTCTCTTGCTCTAACCAATCCCGTTTGAGGTATTCATCAACCACTGCTGCAATGAGCTGATCCTTGTGTAGAGCATATCCATCTCCTTTGTGATCTTTTCAACACGTCGATATATGTCCATGTAGGCCGACAGTGCAAGAGATGGTGTTTCTTGTACGTCCCCGCTCGCCCAGTCACTCTGGGATATAAAACTTCTTTCACCATCAGTGATCAGCGATCGAAGCAGCTTTCTGGAGCTCATTGATACCCGAGGGTAGTGAGATCCATTCTGCCCGTGAAACTCGTACAGAGTCTCAAATAAGACTTCTCTCCTAGAGTCTAGTCTTGCGTAACTCTGACACTTCGGAAGTTCGATGGATTCCGCCACCGCGCAAGGTACAGCACCCGGACAGTCTCCCGCAAAGCGTAGTTGAGGGCGGTCGTCGTTGAAAGCCCAGTGGGGTGCATGGATCGGCACGTCTACTCGATGGTCAACGCTTCTGTCGATGTGGGAGGTGATGGTGACAACATTAACTTTTCCACACGAGAATTCCCCCAAGACGATAACTCCATCCATCCCAAGAATCCTGTGCCTTTCCGTTTCAAATGAAAAAACTTTGACATGAAAACCCTAAGTCATTAAAACAAAGTCGCCGAGTTTTGTCTCCCTGACGAAAGCCCCGCGCATTACGAAGAAGACAAGCGTGCCAATAAACACTGCCCCTTCCAATACTTGATAAACTTTTCCAATCCTCCTTCCCATCCCGTCCCGTGGGGTTTTAATTTCCCTCCCTTTTCTTCCACCAAATCCGTCGACCGAATTCCCTTGAAAAACCCGTGCGTGTCTAGATCGTATGCCGTGGTATCATCCGTAAAGAAGCGCCAATGCCACGGTCACTGGAATGACTGAAGCTGGAAAATAATATTTGGGGAGGCCACAGGGTATATAGGCATAATGCGTTGTTGACTATATCCGGCCCGCTGCAGCGCGTGCGACGTGGCTGTTGTACCATCGCCATAAAAAACGAAAGGTATGTAGATGGTGTATGAGGGTAATGTGCAGTGCATGTTGGGATGTATGATGGGCCTGAAGAGGCCCGGTGAACCTAAGCCGTAGGGGAAAGCAAAACGTCCTCGCAGTTGGCGTCGAAGCGGAGATTCCATAGCCGGATACTGGCCATGAACTTCTCTGTTTGATCAAGCTGACGATCACGACCGAAAATGGAATCGACGAACTCGACCCCGGAATTCTTGCCGAGGAGGAGTGGCTCCTCGCTCCCGAGCCTCTTGCCGACCTTAAGCATGGGTCCCTCACATGCCTTGATAAGCTTCTTGAGCTTATCCATGAGGCGTTCGCCGGACTCAATGAAGTCGTTGATCAAGAGGCGGTTGTCCTCTGATCGAATGCGGGGCATGCACTCTTCGGAACGCTTAACCTTCCCAGCCAACTGAATGAGGAGAAGCCATAATTCACCGGCAACGTCGGAAATAGGCGTGGCGGGACCATGGCGATATACAGTCCAGTCGTAAATCCATTTTCCCAGCGAGTTTGCGTCGAAGACACTGCCAAGGAGCATAATGGGCTCCTCCGTGGGATCCCAGTTCTTCAGAGAATATCCTGCGGGGATGTGGTGCCGTCCAGCATCTGTCTCCGTGGCCTTGGGAATGGGTGGGGGCTGCTTCTTGGATGAGCTCGAAGGGCGGTTTGCCGTCGATGGTCGTTGTGGTGTTGATACTGATGCTCGGCGAGAACGTCGAGGCGTGGTTTCAGTGTGTCGTGGAGTCAGCTCCGCAATGATGACAGGAGTACCATCTCTGTCATAAGTGAAGCCCTGCGCATAGTAGTGATTAGTTTCACGACAACGACGATAATAATAGGTTGGCTTCGTGCGTCGACCACCGGAAATAATGTAGATATCACCGTCGATGTTTATCAACTCATCTTCGTCGGCATTCTCACAAGAGGCTCGATACGACGTGAACCGCGGGTTTGGAAACGACCACCATGCTTGTGGTGGGCATGATGATGATGCGGCTTCCGCGTTTTGTCACTCACATATTCGGCTTCACCAAAAGGCGACGCAGCATTGATCCTGGTAGAATAGTGTCCAGAACTTGAGTATCTTGGCGATGGGTACGAAGCGCCCGGGAAGCTGCGGCCGTGACCGTATTCGTGACCGGCGTGTCGAGAATTCGAATAGTAACGCGGTGAAGGAGCGGTATGTTGAAAGAAGCCGCCATGTCGTCCTAGAGGAGAGGGAGTCCCCTCTGGGTATCCGTGGTATGGTGGCGAAGCGTATGCCATCTTATGTTTAGTCCATTCAATATGCTGCAGGGCAGCGACCGAAAGAACCGAAAGGAAAAAACTAAAAAAGAGAGAGCTCCCAGTCAGGTCGCTCTATCCAGAATCGTAAATATATGGGTTTATTCCTAGTCAATCAAGACAATCGACTTATAAAGTAAAGTAAAATAATATAAGAGAGAAGAAAACAAGAACGAAGAGTCGGAGGCGTAGGATAACCAACGAAAGAATTCTGGCGTCGACAACCACGAGCACGGCATTAGATGGGTTGGTCGTCAATATCAGACCGGGCGGCCACAGTACGACCTCCAGCATCCAGCACCGTCGACTACACACCGCCAATAAAATGCACTCCCCACCACAGCGTTAGAGTCGTAGGCTACCCCGAAAGTATGCACTGCAACCCCTACCCCTCGCGCTCGTCTGCACGGCGACAAACGCCATTTCTCCCCCATCGTGACGCGCCAGGCGAGATTTCGCGTCGCTCTATCGCGTCTTCTGGCGTGTTTTTGGATAGCGCGATGCCGGGGACCCATGGTTGGCTGGGTCAATATATGCTGGTAGCAGGTAGTGAGCGGCGACGCGACGGTGACACCCGACGTGGTGACGGCGCGTCAGCCTCGTGGGGAAGGGCAAGGATGGGACGATTGGATTAGAAGATCAAGATATTTGTTGTAGTGCTATCCGTGATAATCGTCGTCACTGGTCTTTCGGCATGATTTTTGCTTCTGACTCAGAGGCTATAGACGCAGTACAGGATGTCTGCATCAAGTAGGCTTGGTAGAACTGTTCGCCGTATACAGTGAGCATCGGCGTGTTTTGGTTCCTGTTGACGTGACGCATATCCGGATCTATACAACGACGGTGTTGACCAATTCCTCCTCCAGGCAAACACAAATGACGATCTGCCATTTGGCGCGATTAGCATTAAGAGCAGGAGTTCAAACTGCGACTCATAAGTTGCAGTCGTCGCATCCGATCTACATTAGTCGAGAGGAGTGGTAGCTTCTCCATTGTGAATCGTGTTATGGGATGCTAGCACTGGGGCTTGCAAAGAGATCTTCATCATGAACGAATCACGCTGCAGGGGAGAAGTATCTATTCTTTCTGCGGAGGTTCCCTGCTAATATTCTAAACGAGCATATTGTGCAGTTCAAGGACCTCAGAAAAAAAGTGCGAAGGCGAAGGGCACCGGGAGTCTGACGCCCAGTGGCCAAGGAGGTAAAAGCAATACCTAACCCGGTCAGAGTTGAGAAGACAGTTGTCATGGCGGCCCTTGCCCAGGTGGTTAGTGGCCCTGGGTTCATGGTCGGTGACCGATGTGTGAGGTGACCTGCTTGTTGTCGATACTGTACTTCTCGGGTGTCCGAGATCGAACCGTGGTTCACTGTCCTCTTCATGGCAGTAGTCTCTGTGAGGATATCGATTGGTATTTTGTGGTAGCCCCCCTCAACTTTCCAAATGGCAAGTCGAGGAGGAGCTTTAATCGTTCAGCGTCCTAAATAATGCGTTAAATCCACCAGCCATCAAGCGTCGTAGAGAGTTGAGTGATATCCGTACATGAAAATGGCATGTTAATTGTTCGCTACAGAGAGTTGTTCGCTACAGAGAGTTGTTCGGCGCATCTGTAAAATGCAACTGGGTTTCGCGAGTCCTGCGAATCACTCACGTGATATTTTTTATTTTTAGAGTATTGATACTGTTGGTTGGAGCACAGATCGTTCTTCGGACAATCACGTGACAATATGCATATATGTTTTTGGAGTTCTGGCCCAGCCATGAACTGGGCTGGTTCATGAAGTGGCCAGCAACGGTGAATTGATTAATCTATATGCCTGTATAGTATTTCCAACTGTGTCTGCCCATGCCCGCTTTCGTGATCGCTTTGGCCACTCAACTAAAGCTATTTCTGCACGAGTAGCTAGACCTGATAAGTTGCCACAGATATAGTCTCTCTATGGCAGTCCCGATTATAGGGTCAGGTGTAGCCTGTAGCTCAGTCCGAGCCTGGCTCGGGCTCGGGCTTCAGAACCTAAGCTGAGCTCAATTGCGAGCTCGGAGCCGGGCCTGAGCTCGAGCTCCAAGCTCGATTCTGAGCTCTGGCTCAGCTTTTGTGAGAACGCCAGTGTTCAAGCAGCGAATCTAGGGGCATCTGGAATAAGCGGAGATAGAGAATCTCGCATCCTTAAAACATTAAGCTTTTGTGTAGATTATTTGATCCAGCTTGGTAACCATGTCTTCAGCGTGCTGGAACAGTTCCTCAAGAACTTGCACGATGAGCGATATCTCCTCCTGTATGAAGGCATCTGCTTTGGCAAAAGCGGCATCTCGAATTCGCTCTATTGCTTTGCTTTGCTCAATTCTAGGTCGCTCGATAATTCTATTATCATATGCCATCCGTATATGACCTTTAGTGCGGCGAATTAACTCTCTGAGCAATCTTGCTGACGTCGCAGCTCGTTCTACAGCAGTGGTGTATTTGGCTGCAAATTTCTCGCTTGCTTCCTGCAGGAACGGGTGAAGTTCGCTAACGTCTGATGCTTCGTTTGTAGTTAGAACTTGACCAACAAATGTATTGTGGGTGGGATAGTTCACCATCGCTACGATTGAGCACCTTTAGCATGTCTTCCACACTCGGGAAGCCCATACTCTTAACGATGTCGATGGGGATGGCACAACCATTAGAAGTAGGCGGGGATATGCATTTTTGAAAGAGGATCCAAAGATTCCTGTCTACAGGATCTGGTTGTTGAAGGTCAGGAGGAAATTCAAGTGGAAGTGGGCCTAGCCAGGATAGTTGTCTCGCCGATATAATCGCCTCAACAATCATCAGAGGTGATATTTTAGTAGTGACGTTAGCCGGCTTTCCTATCGTACGCTGCCGTTTGTGTTGAATGTGTTGAGTTTCTTCATCACTGAAATTCAAATGGCGTGGTTTGACGCTAGGCACTAGACCCGCTGATTCATTTTGTTTATCAGCATACTGCCTCGACAGAGCATCGCAACTAAGGTTATCTTGCGCATCAGGCTCCGCTGTGGGCTTCCAGGGATGTTGCCTCATCGTCCTAAGTTCTTCCGCTGAATCTGAAGCCGGATCTGAGGGTGCATCCATGAAGGTTCCTCCATAGTCCGAGATTTCGTCATTGCTGTGGGTTGGGGAAACCTCGAGGTGCCAGCGGGCATTCTGCGTTATCCCCTGTTGCCCAATACCAGAAATATCGTCCCAGAAGGAATTATCAGGTAGCGGAGCTGCGGCTTTTCGAGGTTGTTCAATGTCACTGTGGATATCGACGTCATTGTCACTGTCGCCATCATTGTCGCTACCACTAATGCTGCTATCCGTGCCAGGTGGAGTCGGATTGCCTCTTGGCCGAATTGGTGTCGCTGGTAGGTTGACATTTTCGAGTCGCCCATATTGCTTGGGCTTTCTCGGTGCTGCTGGATGGTTTCGGGGAGGAGGCTTTCCATATGCACTGTTGACATCAGATAATGTGAATATAGTTAGATCGTTGCTCGAGTTTCTCGAGTTGTCGCCCCGTCTTCGTTCGCGTGCCGTCTCCAGGTCCTGAACCATCTTCTCAAGCGTAAGATGCGATGAGATACGCTTGACTTGCAAGATTCGACGAATGGCCTTAGATGATTTGTTGACAGTGACCTCTCCGAGAACAAAATACACCATCCACATGTCCGTTTCGAAAGCTTTGGTTATCCTCGATAACTGGCGCTTTCCTTCCGCTGACAGGGACTTGAAGTGATCACTATGTTTCATTTGGCTAACCGTCCTTATCCAAACCTTATCAATCTTCTGCAGGCACCATGATGTAAATGGTACTTCATTTCCGTTGTTCAATTTTTCATATGTCTCATGTAGGATACGCCATGCCTCGATTGAGTTGGCGATGTTGTCGCGCACAGTGTCGATAAAGTTTTTGAGCGCGACCTCGAGCGATTCGAGGCCAACCGGTTCCAATTCCATGGTGATGTCGTTCCCATTACGCAGAGTAGAGTATATTATAGTATGAACAGGTCAGATCCGTGGATTGTGTTGTGGAAGAGTTGCGTTTAATCGCTGTGTTCACTTGTAAACAAATGGTGTAAACAAATCGACCAGGTGTTTCTAGAAATGCCTAATTATTAGGTAGGAATAGACGCGAGTCACGAATAGGCGTGGCAAGAATGACGAGGGCCCAAATTTACGTGCGGAATTTGGGCCGTCGTCTATTGACAGTTTCTCCTCTCTCCAATAATACCACGTGATGAGGAACGTACACTCTGAAAGTGTAAGGTTAACCTCAATACAACTATAATTGTAGGTATGCAAGGATCAGATTAGAGGGAGATTGCTCTTCGGTGCTTCGCCAATCCTTCCCCGCCATATGTAGCATCCACGAATATTCGATGCCTGTTCTCAGCGATAGATTCCCTCAATCACGTCTACTAGGCTACTACAACAGCGGTAACTCTATAACAGGATGTAAGGGATATCATGGCGAGGAATAATAGAAGCTAACTATTTTGTTTCATGCGACGCGTTGTGGGCGAGTAATATTTCGAACTGCATTCAATCGTAGGTCATGTGATATACCGTAAACTCATATGGTCATGTCTAAATTCATATAATACATGTGATATGCACGCTGGACCTCTCTTCTCGACCGTAAATCAATCCAGGTCACAACAAGACCAATTTGACTTCAGCGTCCGCGTTTAGCTCCGAAACCCCGAGACAACTAATCGACGAGACCATGAATGGTCTGTTCAACTCTCTTGTGTTGGCCCGTGAACATCTATCCAACTACGTACCTGCCTCCATGACCTCAGCCCGCTCCGGCAGGTCGGTACCACACTTCCGTAAAAATTACGAAACCTAACAACCGTATAGAGCAAACTAATATATAATGCTAAAATTTTGCAATTTCGCAATGATTGCAACTCCGCACTTCTCGCACCAAGTCATATGGCGCTTGGGTAGTTTCTCAACTTCACACCTCCCAATCACGCCCCATGGGACTTGGATTTCAGACTTTGTAATTTTTTCAGCTTCGCACTGTCACCCCATTCTCACCACCCTCGCCTCATTCTCACACCGTCTCACCACCCTCACCCCATCCCCTATCCTCACTGATCCTCACTGCCCTCACCCCGTTCCCACCCCACCTTAGTACCTTAACCCTATCCCACACCCTTACCTCATCCCCACCACCCTCTCCATCTTTACCCCGCTTTTGACCCGTCCTCACCACCATCACCCACCTTCAACCCATTCACCCACCTTCACCCATCCTAACCTACTCCCCCACCCCATCCCCACACATCCCATCCTCGCCACCATCCCCGCCCTCGTCTGTTCTGTACCCTCATCTAATCCTACCACCCTCACCACCTTCACCCCGCCCACATCCGGACCTCACCACCACCACACCATCTTACGAACCCTCACCCCGCCTTCACTCCAAACGAGGATGGTGAGGATCATGTGGGGGTGGTGAAGATAGGCGCGGGGTAGGATGGGGGATGGGAATGGTGGTGGGGATGGGGTGAGGGTATGGGTAGGATAGGGTGAGGATGAGGAAGGTGGTGGGAATGGGGCTGCTTGACCCATCCCTTCCCCATACTCAACACCCTCATCCACCTTCACCGTGCTCACCCGCCGAGCCCAATCCTACCCCGCACCCTCACCCCATCCCCACTTCCCTTACCCATTCTCGCCCCGCCTCAGCGCCTCACCCCATGCTGCCCCCACACCCTCAAACCATTCTTACCACCTCCGCCGACCTTCACCACAACCGGAGACCATGGGGTGAGAGTAAGGTGAGGGAATGAGGGGGCTGATTCCCTTCCTACCCCATCTACCCCTACCCTCACCTCCCCACCACCATCACCATCTTCACCTTCACCCTCACGGCTCTCACTACGCAAAGTCCATGGTCTCTGGTTGCCGTCGCTGGTATCTATCCTCAATTAAGCGGGGTTTACGTGAGGGGTGGAGGTGACTTTGGGGAATTCTAATCGCTGGGGGAAATGATGTCTCACCTGTCAAGCGGTATTTCCCGCCCCCCCTTCTCCCGACCCCAACTCGATTTTATATGTAATCACGTGACTGCCAAGAGCGGTATTTGGTGTTGGAGGTAATTGCGGAATACGGGGAACTACACATGAATTTGTGTGGTAATCTCCGACAACCGTAATCAGTCTCTTCGGGCAACGGAGCAGAGGCTTCACAGTAGAATACAATAAATAGAGTATATAAATCAAATTGAATGTAGGCCTGGGGGAAACCCCCAAAACCCTGACAAGCTGAGCTTTCCGGGCTCAGCTGGGCTTGGATCAGTGGCTTCCAATAGTATGGCGCCACTGTCTCACCCGTAAGCCAACTGGGAAGTTGGACGGTCTCACGGGGATAACCCGTCATTTTAGGCGTAAAAGCCCACCGTATCCCACGGGAATGCCCGTTTCCCCCAACATTTGGCCCATATACCGCTCGGCCAGTGAATTTCGTCACCTGGCCAACGAACCATGAACCACTCTCGCCCGTATCGCTCATATCTCCCAGATCGGCGAGAGACCCAAAGAGCACGAAGGCGCCCACTACACTCCTACCAGGACGCTATCTGCCAACCTCCTATCCCAACATCCTCGGCGCCAGCGGCGGTCGGACATATCCTTGCCGTTTGTTCCGCTGTGCCTGCTTTGACAACGAGCTTTGGCGACAACCTCGAATATCCGTCCATACCTGAAAATGGGTCGATGGGAACAAAGAACAAATACTCCATGACGTGATCATCCCTCTGGCGGACCAACCTCCTCCCGAACTGTGGCCGCAGGTCATCCAAAGCCAACCAAACCAAACCGACTGGACAACCGGCCCCGTATCTGTAAGGGGGGGCCATGGACGCAGCGCGTCTGATTAAAAGCATGAGCCCTTCAACTAACGGTAACTAGGCTTCAGCGAATACGCCCGACGGCGTTGCCGATGTCATTGAGCAGCTCACCGGGCAAGAAGTGTTTCCATTCTTGACACTACGCCGTGAAATCCGCGATATAATTTATGGATATTTACTACTCCTCAGCACACCTCTTGGATTGGAGTTGGGTTCCCTCCCAGAGAACCGTCGCAGACGAACTTTTACGACTCGTTTAGGGTTGTTTCCTCGCTATACTTTTCGGTCGGAACACATTCCGTTTCGGAGGGTTTTATAGCACACCATACTGCACGTTGAATGATCTAGAGTTTCATCTTCACTACTGGCGCAACAGTGAAAGAGGCTATTACTCCTACTTCTTACAACTATCATGGTTGACACATTTTCGCCTTATGAAGACAATCATGAGGCGGACTGGGTTCATGTCCTTTTTTATGCACTTGGAAACAATTACCCGAACCTAAGAAAACCTACTACCAAACTTACCTCCAGACATTGACAACTAAAAACAAGGAAACCCTGCTCTGCCTCAAAGCGGACGTACCCAAGCACGCTGCGATTCAATTCTGCGGCCAAGAACTCACAGCTGGCTAGTTGGACTACATACCTGAAAGTTCGGAAGACAATAAACACCTAACGTGCGTATCTCAGACGCCAATGTATCTCCTGTACTAACTGGTCCCCCAGGTCCGACCTAGTTTTGGGCCCGGAATGGTTTAAGGGGCAAATCGCGATAAGCCAGGGCAACCTTGATCCGCGTCTGGACGGACTACGTCGGCTCGACTATATGCAGTCGCTTTGGTATAGAGACCAACGACGAGCTCGTAAAGAAGACATGCAGCATCCTCGACGGCATAGACGGCACCATGCTCCGAGACGGCCTCGCTCCGAGACGGCCTCTTCCGCTGTCCAACCCACTTCAGCAAGCTTAGCTAGTACGTCGGTATATCCGGCTGCAGGAAATCATACACGAATACCGCATGTGGGCTACCAATAGGGGAGGGCAAGTAAGTTCCACTCATAAAGTCAAGGCAGCAGGCACAAGAAGAACCCGTTTTTGAATAGGTACTACAGCTAACAGCAATGCAGGCAGCAAAGATCCAAAATTGACCCCCCATTATGTTTCCGAATAGAAGATGGCATTCACGCAGGATCAAGTCAACTCTCCGACGCCATGATTATCGACGCTCGGCCCGAAAGACGAACTTCTCTTTGACGGCCCAGATATCAAGGGCAAAGAACGTCATCGGAGAACCTGGTGCCATCTTCGGGGACTGAGAGGAGACGGACTAGCGAATCTCGTTAGAAACGGCAGAAAAGCTGTAAGGGGTTGGCGTTGGGTATATAAATCTTTTACTCTATTTTAATTTCTATATAAACTAAGCGCCCGCGCTCTATATTGCCCGGTCTCCGCTCGCTATTTTAGGCGGCACTTTTTGGGATTTTCATCATATTTTTTAATAAATATTCGAAACCACACGCCAAAGGGTAAATTAATCTTATCCGCGCGCTAAACCCCATCTAATTCCACCCAGGCAAGCAAGCAGAACAGAGCAGAGAATCGGGCCTAAGAAACATGCGTTTGTCCCTAGCCTATAAGAAATGGAAAACGAGGAAATCGTTACCGTTATAGTTTCCCATTTATTAATTTTATTTGCACGATTCTGCTCATCCTCCGTGGGAAAAACTTAGATATAACGCTTGACATTACCTGTGGGCTAATTAACGTCCCGAGAATGAATTTACCTCTTGAAATTGTCCTCATCGTTGCCTCGAATCTAACTATAAGGGATCTTCGCAATTTTCGCCTTGCAAATAAGCAGATTGCAAGAAGCACAAGCTCACTCCTTGCACGTAACGGCACTATATCTGTCTTAAACACTTCCACTAGCCTTCATGGACTTAGTGAATTACTTAAGTGCCAGGAAATTGCTAGAAGTATAAGGCAGCTTACGTTTCTACATGGGATATGGCCTGTTTGTACACGAAAACAGTGGGAAACCCATCCATTGCTATGTGGTGGCAATGACAGGCCAAACTGGGGTCGTATTCGTACCGATTACACCGCCAAGTCCGACGAGGCCTTTGCGAACTATCTCGAGTTCATTACTGTCGAAAAGAGCAGGACACAAGAACAAGATTTGCGTCTTATAATTCGAATATTGGCCTCGCTCGAAAACCTAAGGGTAGTCAACATTACCACGGTGCCTACCTGGCAACCACATCTGAGTGAAAAGTATAACAAACTAGTCAAAAAGATTTGGATCGCAGCAAATCAACAGAGCGGAGCATCACGTGCTCTTCATACCATTCTTTCAACTATAAATCGTGTTTCTTCCTCTACCCTCAGTAACATTGTAATCAATGGGCCTTTTACATCCGATGATTTGCACTTTGAGCCTCCGATCACATTACCTAAAGTTCAGCAACTTCACCTTAGCTTTACCAATATGCTACAGAGTCATGGGTCAGCAAAAGGCTTCCTACGAATATTTCCAAACCTTACCCATATTACCGTAGGATTTCATTGCTGGAACGCATCTACACCAGACTTGCTTAGAGACTTACTATATGAAGAACTACAGGTGTTGCGTCTTTGTGACATATGGGCGTCCGAGGAAGACCTGCTTGCTCTCTTTGTGCATCATCAGCTGTCGCTCAGGCGTCTTGAAATTTGCAATCTAGCACTAAGTGAAGGCTCGTGGAAGTCTTTATTTACACGAATAAGAGCACTTAATACAGAAGTACGTATTATAATGGAAGGCGACCTTTGGGGGCGCATGTTTACAGACAACATCTGCATTAATGCTAAGGCTTCCCTTTTGTTCGCCAAATTTATGCAAGATTCACTTGCAACCTGGCCATTCTCATAACTTTGCTTGAATCATACAAGCTAGAAGCAGTCTCGAGCCCATATTTGAAGCACTTACATCCTGTTATAGAGTTACTGGAAGAGCCTTGGATGTGTTTGAAGCATTTGTGGCAGGTTAAAGGGGAATTGTTGTGAACTCGATGACCTTATGTTAAAATTCATGTGGGATGTCGAACGGCAAACTTTTGCTGTTGGGATACCATAGAGCGAAGTCGTTATAATTGAGGCACTTGTAAAGATGACGCTTCTGGTGGAAGTGATGTTATTTCAGATTCAAGCACAGGTTGTGTATGGGGACCGTAACCTTTTAAGGAGGATACATACGAAGTAAGGCTGCCAACTCCCAGTACAATCAGATGGACCAGGAAAGTCAAAATATTACAGATGTTCGAGGTATTTTGAGCGAAGAACGATTTGGGAAAGACGACTGAATGTTTGGAGCCTCTTTCAGAAATGCATATCTACGCGTTTCATACGTACTATTTGACGCGCGTGAGCTGCTATCTTTCAGAACCTCTACGTGTTAGCTTAGCCTATGCTTGTAGGACGCTGTGGAACTTGAGTCTTCGCAGCTCTCTCGGATCTCAGGTCGGTAAATATGACAAAGCTGGCACTGATGATTCTTCTGTTGTCTCTTTACTCCACATAGAGGTTGGTGTACGACGGCCTGCGCAGCAGGCCACCTCGCACATTTGCCACCAACCATGAAGAAGCCTAGGGTGAAGGCACAAACCATCTAGCACAAAATCGATAAAAAATGCCCATCTAGTTAAACCTATTGAGGGGCCGGCAGCAGGGAACAGATTGAAACTATTTAACTACTTTCATCCTTTCATGATTCCGCTCAATCACCACTCTCGTTATTTTTAGCAGCACTACTTACATTTTAGATATTTCAAATTGAATATTTGTAATATTTTTTTGGTCCTTTATTACAATATTTTCTAATACTTTGTTACTGAACTCAGGCCACTTCAGATGTGGCCTGGTTGACACTCAACATGGTAGTAGAGGAATTCATCACAAAGCAACGGGACCACCTTGACCTAAACAGTATCCTTGAAGAGACATTTCGACGTATAGATCTTGGACCAAGGGAAACCCTTTGTCGTCGTAAGTCCAGAGGTGGAGTTCCTCCTTAGACAAGGGGCGCGCTTCGATTATCACAGCCGCAACATACTTCTTCAAGACACATATCGGTATATAGAACTGGGTCCACTGAAATTTAAGCATCGAGCAGGAGCATGCTTGAGTCCAGAAGTAGAGTTCCTTCTGGGACAATTGCGGGCATATTTCGAATATGTACCCTGTGGGTTATCCCAGTTAGTCGAGGACACGATAGAATATCTGCAGCAAAGTGATCAGAATAAAGATAATTTCCTTTTTAAACAATATTCCACGGCTTATAAGCAGCCACTGGGAAGAAGTTAAGATTTATATCGGCGAGCGCTGGCCACTCGTTACCTATAGGAATACTCTTTATTGCGAAGACGAGAACTGGTTAATGAATGCAAGTATTGCAGAGTTAGGACGAAGGTCAGATAAAGTAGCCATAAGGGCTCAAGGGAGTAAATTCAGAGCATTAAGACTACTATTAAAAGCTCAGAGTTAGAGTACTGCCAGGGATTTACGAACAGAGAACCAACAACACTTGTTGAGGCACGGAATTGGATAGAGGAGAGTGCTCATCAGCGCTTACAGAAAATTTTACCTAATGGTTGTATTTTACCACAGATTATGCTAATAGATGAAACCAAAATTACACAGTGCGCATTACATTGGTAATAGTTTAGCCAATCTGTAAAGGAGAGCGAGTTTTTCGAGTATCCATCCATACCTGACAATGGGAATAAACACCTGAGGACAAATACCCCAGACCGTATCTCTGATAGAGTCAACTAATTATAGGGTTTCTAAGCTAATCATATTAGTTGAGGCAGAGAGTTCTTTATGTTATTGGTCACTGTTGGTCAGGAGCCCATGGAGGGTGCTCAGCAAGGTAACTTAGTGTTTTAAACACTATCCAAACATAATCAATTACTGTAGCATGTCCTCCAGTCTGTAAAGTATGAGATATGATGGGGTCAGGTTGTAGATTATGTGTTAGTGGCACGGTGACACTTAGGTTGTGGTAAACCGGGTTACCATGCAAATTTGCGAAAGGCTACGTTAGTTTTAAATCGTCAAATGCTGGCCTTAAAAGCTCCATTCTGGAAGAGTTCCTTATTTTATTCTATATTAAGCGCGCGGTCGCCTACAAGCCATCTTACCCAATCGCCACGCTCCCTATTTTTAGCAGCACTTCCGGCATTTTAATTCATTTTTTTGTATTCAAAATCACTTATTCTTACCCGCGCGCTAGAACCCCACCCAATTCCCTTTTAAAGGTTTCAGTAACGGTAAGTTAGAAAGCAAGCAGAAAATAGCATGGAATCGGGTTTTAAGAACCATGCGTTTCCCCTAGCCTATAAAGAAATGGAAAACGTGGCAAACCGTTACTGTTGTAACGTTAACTTAAGTGTGTAGAATTTGAGATGCCCGAAGTCAAAGTACCACTATTTTATACACTGTCCAAGCCCCAGCTACTCTGAAATTTACGATCACGCCGTCGCCGTTGGGCCTGATTGAGGAGGGCGTCAATTTGAAGCATAGTAGAACCCCTCGACCTACAGCACCACCACGACCTCTTTGCGCCTTTCAAACTCATATAACACTTTGATCTGGGTTTCCGAGCCTCACCACGATGCTGAAAAATCATTTTCAGCCTTGTGGTGACCAGGGAGTGCTGTGTCATGCGACGTCTCCACATGGGTTGGTACCTCCAGATTAAGCCACAGCTCAGCAGCCACAACTTGTGGCTGCTGAGCTGTGGCTGTGGCTGTGTGTGGCGGACTGCTGTGCCTTACTGTAAAATTCCGTTTCCCCGATATACTCCGAATTGGACTGTAAGTTACCCTCTCAAACTGGAGCAAAAAGTGGCCAATATCTGCCAAATTGGCCGTTTTCTTCTTTGCTTGAGAGATACACCTATCAACATCTCGTATAATTTTGCTCACATCGTATTCTAGCCACCCCGAACACCCTAGATCCCTCTTTCTAGAACATTATGTTTGCGTTATCGCCCTCATGGCAGATTTGGAGAGGGTCTGCTTTTATTGCGTAACAGAGCTCCTCCACCACAGCTCCACCATTAAGCTCTTACTATTCCCAAAACATGTAAAGGGATTGTACCTGAGCTCTAAGGTCTCACAACCACGCGGGAGATCGTCATCACGGCTCGCCGTGTGGCTGCTGCAAGGCGCAAATTCATGCATGGCTGACACGCGAGTAAATACCTCCAGGCAGAGCGACTAGCGATTTTTAGTTAGCGTAAACGACCCCAATTCTTAGGATGTACACTCGCTTCTGACGTAATTTGGCTGTGTATGGTTGATCAGGACTGTGCTTGACACAAGTCTTACAGCCAGCGAGCGACTTGGTCAGCCCAAATGGCTTATGCTACACCTTCCTCACGCAGCTCTTCCTAATACTCATTTCTAACCGGTTGCAGAACTTCAGAATCCACAATTGGCGCCTTCACCACCACACTTGACACGTCTGACCAAAACTACCAAGCGATGCTTACGACGGAGCCACACGACACCGCTAACAACATCGATGTCCCTGCCGAGTTATCCAATCCTTCCGACTAACTACCTGACGAACAGCGACGCCGACCTGGGCAACGCTGACCTATGCGGCGCAAGGATGGACATGATACTGTAAAATATCGTATAGGTACGTCTTTTCACTATCTAGCGCTCGAAGCCAAACTGCCTTGATTCGTGGGATATATATGAAAAAAGTCGGTTTTGCATTTGCAATAGCACAGCATCGTACCGTACCGTACCTCCGCCCTAACACGAACCATAACACATGAGGTCAAGGCCTGGCCACGCAGCTGCACTGGAAAATTGAATATCCGATCACCGCCACCCATAATCCAAGGGTGGCGCGCATATTTGCCTTACCGTCACTCGTTTTATGACCTACAGATTTCAAAGCATTTATAATTCAATGGTGTGTATAAACTGCGGCACTAAAACGAGTATTAAATGAGGCTAGCTATAACAGAGGTGGGTAGTGGGGAGGTAATCTGGCCAATTTCACGATAGTGAGTCTTGCGATTACTCAAGCATTCTCATGACCGCGTCGTGCCCTTTCTTAGCAGCCCAGCACACCGGCGTGTGGCCATCTTCGTCCTTGGAGTCGGCATCGACCTTGCCTGTATCGAGCAGCAGCTTGACGACGGCCTCGTGCCCGTTTAGTGCAGCCCAGCACAGCGGCGTCCGGCCATATTGGTCCTTGGAGTCGGCATCGACCTTGCCTGTATCGAGCAGCAGCTTAACGACGGCCACGTGCCCGTTTAGTGCACTACGCACAGCGGCGTCCGGCCATATTCGACCTTGGAGTCGGCATCGACCTTGCCTGTATCGAGCAGCAGCTTGACGACGGCCTCGTGCCCGTTTTGTGCAGCCCGACGCAGCGGCGTCTGGCCATCTTGGTCCTTAGAGTCGGCATCGACCTTGCCTGTATCGAGCAGCAGCTTGACGACGGCCTCGTGCCCATCCTGTGCAGCCCAGCACAGCGGCGTCCGGCCATCTTTGTCCTTGGAGTCGGCATCAACCTTGCCTGTATCGAGCAGCAGCTTAACGACGGCCTCGTGCCCGTTTAGTGCAGCCCAGCACAGCGGCGTCCGGCCATATTGG
>JPKC01001437.1:0-10975 GCA_000750925.1 Pseudogymnoascus sp. VKM F-4518 (FW-2643) | reverse complement strand
CCCCCCCCGCCGCCGAAAACGTGCTCCGAGACACGATATCCCATAGTCCACCATAGTCCACCATAGCTCCCTCCATCCCAATACCAAGCCCCCCTCCTCCCCCTACCATCGGGACATCTCCACACCGGCCTCTCACCGATCCGGGTCTTGCCACGCCGTATACCCCACACCTTCAACTGCCACCTTTACTACTAGGGATTTCGATGTCAATATTGAAGACCAATACTCCCCGCCTCTCCCCATCTCCACGTCAGAATCCAGTATCGGAAACGGAGATTGCCAACCCCCCTGTCCCATACACCCCGCACAGTCCGCCCCCTGCCCCGGCGCTGCTCCTATGCTGAGCTAACTACCGACGGAGGCCGGAGATGAGTGGGCGTGTGTTAAATTCCTCTGTTGTACCTGTTCGTGGTGTTGGCGGGTGAACGACGTGGGATGGGGATCGGGGATGGGATGCGAGGATGGGGAGGATCTGGGGGATGGGTTGGGGATCGGCGAGAGGGATGATGGGGATCCCGAGAAGGGGGATGGTGGTGATCCGGGAAATGGGGAGGGTGATCGAGGAGGTATGGATGACGGGTTCGCGGATTTCGCGATGTCTTATATCTCCGATATTGTGGGAAGGGAGTTCTCCGTGAGTGATATCCTTCTATCCCTCATTCCCCCTTTTCCCGGGTTTATTGGGGTTTGTGATATTTACCCCTTTTCCAAGTATCTCATGCCTGTTACCATTTTATCAACTCCCATATGCTTTCCAACATAACAGGACAAGAAGTAAATGAGAGAGCCGGGATTTACACTTTTCCCAGCTCTCTGGTTTACCTCTTGTGGCCTGTTTGGCGTCTACATTTTGGTAAGGAACGCTTGTGGCGCTTATGAAGCGCCGGTTGAGACGCGAATGGCGCTTCGGGGATGTGGTACACTGGCCCGACGGTGGAGGTGTGGTGTGAGCGAGTGTTGTGCATAGTCCCTTCCTTACGCTTTTAGATAGCACGAGGAATTCCTGAGTTGATGGTATGCGTCGTCTCAACTTTACCTCATTCTCGTGTGTTGCCTTACCGCTTTGCCATCTCCTATATCGTATTCCTTCGACTTATCTTGTGAAATGGGTTATTAATCGTCGGATCTGAATCTAGGCAATTAACGTCTATTATTAAGTTTCTATGTTATATACTCGTCTGCCGTTTGCTGCATTTCTCGCGTGTTGTACAGATTTGGGCTTTTCTATGTCCGTCTTCTTTGGCTTATCTTGTGAAATGGGCTATTAATTGTCCGATCTGTCTAGTCGTTCGCTCAATTCGCCCGTTCACTTGTGAAGTGACAGGTGAGTGAGGGGCTTTTATATGATGCTCTGATGCTCGGCATGGTATGATTCGGCTGTGCTTCAGGGCGCACCCGCATCATACACCGACCCATGGTATGACTATGCCACTAAAGTAGAGTTCCTTCCTATTCTCGTATGAGAATATGACTCCGTGCTTGTTAGTATGGTATGGTTGCGGTAGTGCATGGGCTATATAATCTGTCAATCGTAAAAGCTTAAAACTGCTCTGAATTTTTATATTCTCAAATACACTGCATATATTATTGACCTTTTTTACGGATATTTAAAAGTCCAACAATCCACGTTTACCCCCAAGCACAAGAATCTCCAAAATCTGTGGAAACCCTCGATCCCAGCAGAGATGGGAGGTCAGAATTTCGAAGGCCTCGGGTGGGAAAAGGTGGCTTCTGGGGAGTTTGGCATGGAGGCTCGGTTCACGCGCGTGCCAGACCTCGAAGCAGCGAAGCAACTATTCAAGTGGCTCGGAGTGACAGATGGAGAGATTGATATAACACTCATCGAGACCCAACAAGAATTGAGCAGGGTGTATGATGTTTTTTTACCAGAAAAAGATGAAACTCTCATACTGCGAATAAACCTACCACTCGACCCGCGATTCAAGACGCTCAGCGAAGTCGAGACTATCAATTGGGTGCGCGATAATACGAATATACCCGTCCCTAAAATTGTCCACTACGACGCTTCCAACGCCAATCCAATCGGGTTTGAATATATACTCATGACCAAACTGCCCGGAAAGCAACTGTCCGAGGAGATGTGGAAATCCATCTCATTTCCCGCCAAAGAAGAACTCTTCAGGCAGATCGCCGAACTCTCATCCTGTCTCTACAAAAACCAGCTACGCGGCATCGGGAGCATCCAGTCTGCATCGCCTCCCAGCGTCGGCCCGGTTGTAGCCAGAGAGCTTTTCTGGCACGATAGCATCCACATAGATGTGCCCCGCGGCCCCTTCTCCTCGGCTCGAGACTGGTTTAAAGCGATCTTAGAAATTAAGAGACAGGTTGCCTGCGCGATGGTAGCGAAACATTCGGGTATTGGTGTGCGGAATGAGGAGGACCAGGAGGACTTGGACTGGGCGCAAGTGACGCTCAAGATTATCGACGGGGTTGTACCTCTTGTGGACAAGATATTGCCTCCTGGTAATGACGTGGAGGATGAGCCTTCTATGCTCCACCACGCGTATCTCGATTGGAGCACCATCCTCGTTGACGACAGCGGAGCTCTCACCGGTATCATAGACTGGCAATGCGCCTCTGCCGTCCCACTCTGGAGTGCATGTTACTACCCCCAGTATCTAAGCTGGGCATGGCGAGAGGAAAAGCCCGAGCCAGAAAATTACGGGACCGATGCCGAGGACGATGGCGGTAGCGATCCTAATGAGCCTGGCAACCTCTACTGGCTACACATGGAGGAATATGAATGTTATCTTTTGCGAGGATTTTTCCTCGAGGAGATGGCGAGGCTGGAGCCGGGGTGGGTGGAAATCTTCAAGTCGAGCGAGTTGAAAGTAGACCTGGAGGAGGCGGTGATTAACTGTGATTGTGAGGTTGGATTTATTGTATCGAGGAATAGGGAGTTACTTGAGTGGATTGATAAAGTTAATGCTGAGAAGCCCTGGGCAAAGAAAGCGGAGGGGTTGAATGGTTGAGGGTTTGAGGCACAAGACTTTTGATTTGATGCGTGACGTCTGATTAGATTCAGCGCGGATAAAGTCTGGCATGAATACCAAATAGCTCTATAAATTAATATATAATACTTCTGCCCTTTCTCCTAATGCGAAACGAAATCTCCTTGCCTAGATAGATAGAAAATTAAGAGACCGTAACAGACGTAATAATACTTGATACCCAAATTATAAAACCTTTCCCTGATAATCCACTACTCAAATTCCACCCCTATGATACCACGCTTCTAATCCTCAGCCTTTATCACAAACTCCTCCTCTTCCCAAGGGCCTTTCATAGCAACAATATCAAAATCGTACTTATCTACCCTCGGCCCCTCCTCGCTCAACCCTTCAAATTCTACCCCAACTTCTCCATCCTCATCCTCCTCCTCATTCTCCTCCTCCCCACCACCCTTTCCCATAACGGCACTCTTCACAAACTGCTCCGTCGTCACCTCTCTCCCCGGATCAGCATGATATAGCACCTTCCTCACTTGGACTGCAAAAACACAAGGCTCCTCACTAAACCCGCCAATCCTAAGCACTTTCTTCCACTCGGCGTCTAGGCTGGCCTCCACATTTACCGCCCCTTGAACATCTAGCCCTGCTTTAGCTTTTGCGTCGACGCCTAACACCTCGTCGCGAGTTATAGTTGTCGATTTTCCAATCTTTCGGGCCGTGACTATGAATACATTCTTACTCCCGAGCGGCACCTTCAATCCAAGCTTCTTCTTCTTCAGATAATTTACCATCTCCGTCTCCTTCCTACTTGCATTGAAATTCGTCTTCGCGTAGTCGTCTGTAGGGCTGAATATCTGCGTGTGGACCACATCGATGTCCATCTTCACACGGTCACTCCTCTCGCCACCTCCCCCAATATTTCCGCCCGCTGGCGCTATAGGAGACGAGGCATTGAAATCAGCGTGCAGCGCACGGTTCTTGAAGAGCTCGATGCTAGAGGAGGTTTGGATCGTATTGTTGATTTCTCGAGGTGGCGGCGCAATCAAAGTCTTGCGGTTTAGCGAGTGAGAGATCGTGTCGATGCTGCTAATGAGCTGTCCTAGGGGAAGAGTCGTAGCAGCGGGGTATTCGTCATGTGGGACAATGAACCATTTTCTAGGGTAGAAAGGGCTCATTGTTAGCATATAGAGGGTACAGAATGAGGGCGTTTTGTAGGTGACAATTGGAGACTTATGTGCCCCAGACTGACGGTGGGCGGGCCATCTGCGGGCACTTGTCAGCAGCAAGTGCCCGAGCTAGTGGCGGGTAATCCCGACGACGGTGTTCATCTCCACTTTTCCACTTCATATATGTTAAGAACCAAAATCGCAATGCCTATCGCTAACTATGGTCTATGGAAAGGGCACATTGAGGCATGGGAGACCCGAGAAGATTCGCCTCACGGCGAGTTGAAGCTCACAGCTGCGAGCAACGCGTCCTTTCGTGCAACGGTCGATATCACCTCCCAATCCGACAACTCGCGCCTGATTTATTGGCTAGATGGACAATACTGTCCATCACCACTCTTGAGTCGACTATCCGCTCTAGACCACGGGTTCCATGACATCCATCATCGTCAAGAGCTAGCCTTGGACCTCCTACGAGGGAACCTAGTCAAAGTTGAGAACGCCATTATTCCATCTCAGGACGAAGCAAATCCTCATCAAGATATCGCTGATGATCTTGGCGAAGTGTTTGCTGACGCACTCCGCGACATTGCTACTATCTACGTATTTGGCTCCTGGGACTCTAGTCACATATGTAATGTTCATATGAATCAAGGGAGCATCGGCAGATTCTCGAGAGAGAGCGGTGTCTCCCAGGATGGCGGCATATTCATCCAGTTCCCAGACGGGCACTGGGAAGCCATTTTTCTCGCCTTTCTCTCACAGGCGTTAATGACGGATGATAATGGGCAACCTGCAGGCCCCACCTTTAAAGACTGCCTAGTCTCGCAGCTCGAACCTCGTAATATCGAGGTGTTCGGCAGCACTAAGCCTAGCCCCCGTCCGCCTGGCCTAGACGAAGAGATAAAGGTTTCTACAGAACTCCGCGAGAAAACAGAAAAATGCACGCAGCTATTTGAGCAATGCCACCAGATCTCTTCCTTATTTGAAGGGGATTGGATTGACCAAATGTCGGCTAAATTCAACTGGTGGTCTCTCGGTATCGGCGCGGGAAAGCGCGGTCATTCCTCGTTGGATTTTCGGACTAGGAATCAAGAAGATGTGAGAGATGTGATTGGGGACCTCTTAAATGGGCTGGTCACATCTTTATCGAACTGTCTCAAGATCGGTATGTCGGATTGTATTCTTTCCTATTCACCAACTCGTCGTGTAGCTTTGCTAATTACAGAGTATAGCGCAAGAGGCCGAAAAATCCCATGACGCTCCTCAAACAATGCAGGTCAACACTATACAGTCTAGGCCATTAGATGTCCTTAATCATGAGTCTGAGTTTGACGAACAGATATACTATATTAAGACCTCCCTAGACTTTCTTTCGAGAATCTCAGCTGCGATACGGAAGTCCGGGACTAAATTTAGACACGAGCGGGCTGACAAATTGTTAAAAGAAAGGAATGCCCAATTTGATCCGTTCCGACAATATCTCTCAACACTTATTCTAATAGGCCCTACTGAGCATCATCTCTTGAGTTTACTTCGCTATCGACACACAGCAGAGAAGGCAGCAGCTCAAGCAGCACAAATTGGTACTATAAGTCAAGGTCCTATGCCTAAGCACATAGCAAGTAATCAAGACATGTGGAACAAGTTAGAGATTATCTTCCGATTGAAATTCCTCGATGAAGGAAGACTAAGCCAAGTTCAACGTCGTATTATCGAAGCGAACGTGCTTCGCAGAAATCGGATCGCTACGTATCGAGAAAAACTAAAGGGAAAGAGGCTCAGAATTTTTCATGATGAAACGGCTGCAGAGAAGGATGTAGCTCAAGTAGCACAATTTGATACTCCAAGTCAAGGTCCTGTGCCTAAGCGTCAACTAGTGCCACAGCCTATAGTTAATAAATCAGCAATTGACACCACGATATCCCTCTCCCTACCGGCTACAGGGATCGGATCCGACTTTGTGATGCCACAGGGACCATCGAAACAGGTAGCGAAATCAGTTGCAACTAAGGTTTCACAGGGTGTTTTTAAACAGGATTATCCGAAGTGCCCAGTTCTAGGTGGTAATTTCTACTGCCCTTACTGTGCCCAGGCCCTTGATTCATCTTATGCAGAGTCAAATAAGAGATGGAGGTACGTTTACATAGTCTCCCTAAAAGGCAATTACATCTAACAACTTGTAGGGGCCACGTTGCTGAAGACCTAAGTCCGTACGTTTGCGTCTTTGAATCCTGTAACATGCCTAGTGCTCTTTATATTACAACAGAAGAGTGGAAAGAGCATATGTTAAAATGCCACAGCACACCCCAATGGATTTGTAATACATGTTGGGTAAAATCAACAAGCCCGAAACAATTTGAGTTTGACAACGAAAAAAACTGGCAATCACATATGATAAGCCGCCATGCAGGGCATTTCGATGAGATAGATCTACCGATTCTAGCTGAAGCTAGTCAGAGAACCACTCTCCAACCGGTTTCATGTCCATTATGCCAAGACAGGCGCCTTATGCAGCTCGAAACCGATAACCACATTGCAGAACACTTGCATTCGTTCGCCCTCCAGTCGCTTCTACGGGATTCTCTAGACCAAGATTCTAGTATAGACGATAGGACTGTAGCTTCTATAGGATCTCAACCTGAGAAAGTTGTAGGGATGACAGAAGATAACGATGAGGACGACGAGATTAATTGGGACGAGCCTTACGATATCTTCACCATCATCGACGATATCAACGCTAAATGTAATTCTTTACGTTCGGAGGCGATCAAGTACAGGGCACCTAGGCTCTCTAACGTTCTTAACGATCTCCTAGAATTTCTCCCTAGCATGACCTCGATAGGGGCAAAAAAACGCAATGAGGGCGAATTTGACAAGTGGATGTCTTTTCTTGTGAAGCTTCAAAGCATGCTAAGCCAGAATGTTGGCATCGATATCTATCTAAGCAGCGACATATTAGACAACCTACAGCAAAGCATTACGGAGGTACTAGAATATGAACGCCCGTCTAAAGTTGAGGAGGATGAGGGGCAGGTGCAACATACCCAAGCTATTTCTACGTCCCAGAGACTCTGGAATGAAGCCTACGAGAGCCTGGAGGCTGACAGCAACACTACAGAGCTTGTTAAGGCTTACGTCAAGACCTTGACGATAGCTCTCGGGACGGAGGAAGCCCCTAACAGCAGCAATGTTTCGACCGACCTAAAAGACCTAAAAGACCCGACTAGGCGACAGATATATATGAAGGGACTGCTTGAAGCTGGCCAGGCAAAACTTTTCACGGCGTCGAATAATAGAAAGGTAGTCGGCAACGAAACACAATTTATCCTTTGGGTTAAGGAATTAGTCGACGTGGCAGTCCAGAACATACCGCAGGCTGCCCTTCCGTGGGCTGGTGTTTGCGTTGGATTGCAAGTGAGTACTCACCCTTATATCTCGAGCTGTTTATATATTAACCAATGCCTATCTAGATCCTCTTGAGCCCTACAGAGGCAAGAAGATCGAATCTCGCGGGCATCACACATGTTGTTTCTAGAATGGATTGGTATTGCAGCCTAACAGAGCATCTCCTAAACAAGGATAACATTGTGATTGGGAGAGAGCCTTTCAAGACAATCCAACAGCAGTTGGAAAAGGTAGTTGTCGCGCTTTACAAGGCTCTCCTCCTATACCAGATGAAGAGCGTCTGCTCCTACTACCGGAACCAAGACCTAGTCTTCCTCAGCGGTCTTGCGAGCTTAGATGGCTGGGATGGCGATCTGCAGGGTGTTACGGATGCAGAAGCCGCCCTTCAGAGAGATTCGGTCCAGTATAATAGTGAGCATGCGAAGAGCTCCCTGCGGCGGCTCGTCCAGCTTGCCGAGGAAATGGAGACACTATTCAGACATGTTCGCGAGACCGCGAAAAAGAAAGGCACTGTTTTCCGCGTCACCGGTCTCCCAGCCTTGCAGCCTGACGACGAGCTGAAGAAAGCCTTGAAGGCTGCCATCGACGACAACCTAGCGGCGGACGAGCAATCGAAGCTGAACTTTAATCTAGCTATTCTGCCCTCCTGCTACGATAATGAGGAGAAAGTTGCGCTAGTCGAGTTCTACAGCGGAGTGCCTGTATTCCTATCCGAGCTGATTGTTAACCCGCTAGGCGACTGGCAGGTCGAGATAGGCGACACAGATATTAATTTTGACCAACACTTCTTTGGGTTCACCCAGCTATATGCGCCAAAGCTAGACAAACCGGTTACCGCCGAGTAAGTAATATCTCTTACCTAGGGAATATATGTCTAACCTATTGTGCAGCATAATCGCTATCACAGGCCTCGATGGACACGCATATGGCTCGTGGAGGGTAAAGGGAAACCTTAGGCGCATGTGGCTACGCGATTTCCTATGCAAGGACATGCCATGCTGCCGCACGATGATCTACGGCTACAACTCAAAGCTGTCAACGCATGGGGTGGACACAATCATGGACTACAGCCGAGGGTTGATAGAGGAGCTTAAGAAGGTTAGGAATACAGAGGAGGTAAGGACCATTATAGAATACAGCTCTAGGACAGTGGAATCGGGCTAACGGGTTTATCCCACTAGCTACGAAAGCGGCCCTTGTTCTTCATCGCGCATAGCTTTGGTGGTATTATCCTCGCTCACGTAAGTTGCTAGTACGATAATGTATATACAAAGCTAATAGCAGCATAGTGCCTCGTTAAAGCTGTCCAGGCAGACGAAGATGACTATCTAACGTCTCTATATAGAGCTACATACGGCATGCTTCTGTTTGGGATCCCGCATAAGGGCCTAGTAGTAGACGATATTCAGAAGATGGTGGCAGGACAGAATAATCATCCGCGGAGTGCGCTAATTGAGCAGATCAGAAGTAAATCTGACCTGTTAGCTTTTCAGCTAGTGGATTTCAGAAATCTCATCCGAGACCGAAAGGTTGTAAGCTTCTTCGAGATGGGCCAGACAAGGCAGCTTGAGTTTGTATGATGCTCAAGAGTTAAAATGGCAGTAGCAGACTGCTAATAGGGTGTAACAGGACAGTGAAAGTAGACGCTGGAGAAGGACCGGCGACTTCGTTACAGCTGTAGATGCCGATTCAGCTCTTCTCCTGCTGCCAGACTCAATGGAGGACAAGATCCCTCTAGATGCCGACCTCTCAATGATGGTCAAATTTAATACTAAGAACAATCGAGGTTACACTACTGCGCGGGATAAGCTTAGACAGTTTGAGCAAGATGCCACCAGCGTGGTTGCAGCTCGTTTTAGTACGTATCATTCCTGTCTGCTGCCCTTATGTTTACTCGTAGCTAATTCTAACTGGGTGTAGCGCGGACGCAAAACATACTTAAGCCTTCCTTAATGGTCCCGTTCCAAAGAGATGGCGCATTTGTGGGCCGGGAGGGTATCCTGGCGGAAATTAGTGAGAAATTCGAGCAGGCAGCATCACAGGTCCACAGTCGAGTAGCCCTCGTTGGTCTAGGCGGCATAGGGTGAGCATATCTATACATTCTTGTCAGCGCGACTCATGCTCATGCTTTAAGTAGGAAGTCTCAGATTGCTATTGAATATGCATATAGAGTGAGAGAGTCTGCACCCCAGACCTGGGTGTTTTGGGTACATGCAAGCAACGCCGCTCGATTTAAGCAGGCCTATACAAATATTGCCGCCAAGATCGGGCTGCCCGGCCGGGACGATCCAAAGGCTGATATTCTTCGCCTCGTGTATAACTGGCTCTGTGACGAGTGGAACGGCCGATGGCTTATAATACTTGACAACGCCGATGACGACCAGGTCTTCCATTCTACTAGCTCGGACCCAGGCGGCGTCATGCATAGAGCAGTGGCAATTCGTGAGGCCGCGCCCTTAGCGAGCTTCCTTCCACAGTCTTCGAACGGATGGATACTAGTTACTTCACGAGACCTAGTTGCAGCAGTAAATCTTGTAGGGAAACACAATGTGTTTCAAGTGGAGTCGATGATGGAGGAAGAGGCGCTAATGCTATTAAAGACCAGAATCTCAGTTGGAAAGGCCTTTGAAGACGATGCAAAAACGCTCATACAGACACTAGAGTACATTCCCCTTGCCATTACTCACGCAGCAGCGTATATTGCAGTGCGAGCGCAAACAATCACAGTGTCGACTTATCTTGAGCTCTTCCGCAAGAGCGAGGAGAACCAAGCATACCTCCTAAGCAGCCAAGAAGGAAGAGACATGCGTCGAGATAGCAGCGCCTCCAGTGCAGTCACCACCACCTGGCAAATATCGTTCGAGCAGATCCGGAAGATGAGGCCAGACGCTACAGAGCTACTTTCGCTCATGGCCATGTTTGACAGGCAGGGGATTCCGGAGTCTATTCTGCGCAATGGCAGAGGCAGGCTTCAGTTTGAGGATGCAGTGGCGCCGTTGATAAGCTTCTCTCTAATCAAGGCCCGGAGTACTAAGCAGCTAGAACAACAGGTTAAGGAGCGTCTATTTGAGATACACAACTTAGTGCAGCTAGCGATGAAGAAGTGGCTAGAAGTACATATGCAGGTGGGCTGGTGGCAGAAGGCGTCGCTGCGGATTATGGCTGCTTCCTTCCCAAGTGGGCAGTACGAGACATGGGCGACTTGTCAACTACTCCTTCCGCATGCACAAAAGGTGCTTAGCCACATTATAGAGGATGTAGAGGCAACACTAGATCGAGCGAGGATTGCAGATAACATAGTATGGTACCTTTTCCTCGTAGGGGAATATGCAGCAGCAGAGAAGATTGGGCGAACTACAGTACTAGAGAGACAGATGATGATGATGATGATGATGATGATATTTATTTGCGTCCAGCGGGTCCCCAGCA
>JPKC01001436.1:0-59731 GCA_000750925.1 Pseudogymnoascus sp. VKM F-4518 (FW-2643) | reverse complement strand
CCTCCGCCACCTCAGCCAGCACACCTCCCCCCTCAAGCCCCCCTCTAATCCACCAAAATCTTTCCCTCCAGCGTCGAGAAGTGGTCAAAGAAACTCTCAAACAACCTCACGGCATGCTCGATATCATACGCACCCCCACACTCCCTAATACTATGCATACTCAACTGCGCATTCCCCAGATCCAGCGTCCGCGTCCCCAACGCCGCAGACAGCATCGGGCCAATCGTGCTTCCACACGAGGAATCATTCCTCACCACAAACAGCTGGAGCGGCACACCCGCCGCCGCCGCCGCACCACTCGGCTTCGCCTTCCGCGCCATCTCCTGGAGCAGCACGATGCCCGGGGAACTGGTAGCATATCGCGCATTGGCGTTGATCTTGATAACCGTCCCCTTATTCATCTCAGGCCTGTGATCCGATTCGTACTTCTGCGAATAGTTGGGGTTGATGGAATGCGCCATATCCGCCGAGATGAGGAACGAAGACGCGAGAGTCTGCTCATACGCCGTTGAGATATCGGCGTCTGACTCGCGGCGGACCTTCTCATACGAGACCTCCGACCCCGATTCATTCGCCGGCAGGACAGAGAGGCGGCGCAGCACAGCAGGGAGGAGATTCGACGCCGCGCCCTGCGCGGTGGTGCTTCCAATCTCCTCGTGGTCGAAGCAGGCGACTAGACGGATGGAGGATTCGTCGTCGAGGGCTTCGGGGGCGGAGAGGGACTCGATGAGGCCGAGGACGGCGCAGTAGGTCATTTCGAGGTTGTCGAGGCGCGCGGAGTAGATGAGTTCGTTGTTGAGGCCGCCGAGGCAGGGTTTTTGGGTGTCGTAGAGGACGAGCTCGAAGTCGATGACGTCCTGGACGGCGACGCCGGCGTGCTCGGCGATGATTTCCATGATGTAGGGGTGGTGGCGCTCGGTCATGGCGCGGAGGGGCTCGGAGTGCGATTGCTCGCCCGCCTCGGACTCGGAGGAGGTCTTCTCGTCGGGTTTGGCGCCCGTTCTGTTCAGCTCGGCGGCGACGAGTCCGGCAATGGGGAAGAGCTCGGTCTCCTTGTTTGGGTTGAACTCTGAGGACCGGTCTAAGTGGATCGCCAGCGTTGGGATCCGCACGATTGGGCGGTCGACCTTGACCAGCGTCTGGACAAAGTTGCCCTCGGCATCCTTGACCATCACGCGCCCCGCAATGCTCAAGTCGCGGTCAAACCACGTGTGCCAGATGCCGCCACCATACGTCTCGACGCCGATCTGGAGGAAGCCCGAGTTGGTCTTCTTGCTAACGGGCTTGAGGCGCAGCGTGGGCGAGTCCGTGTGCGCGCCGATCATGGCGATGGGGTTCCCCGACTTCCATTTCTTGCCGATGGCGAAGGCGACGACGGACGAGCCGTTGCGGGTTAGGTAGTACTTTCCCCCGGGCTGCAGAGTTGCGGACCAGGACTCCCGCTCTTGGATCGGCTTGAAGCCCGCGACTTCTAGGCGCTTGATGGCGGATTGAACGGCGTGGAATGCTAGGGGGTGTCAGCGGGTGAAGGCATTGAGCAGTCTCGTATAACTAACGCGTTGGGGACGACCCGACAAAGTCGAGGAAGTCATTGACCCTGGCCATGGCGTGTTTTTGGGGAGTGGGCGTTGTTGATAAAGGTCTGATAGTGAATCTAGCGGTCCTGATCCTGAGATCTGTCTTCCTGAAGCTGTATAAGAGTGAAGATGTGGTTTTATACGTCCTGATGGACATTTAGATCACGAGTTCTAAAGCCGAAGGAGAGCGGTGGGGGTGAGTTGGGGTAAGGCTGTGGACGAGCCTCTCGTGAGCACCATCCCGACTTGGCGATCGAACCGAGAGGGAAGGCTGGACGCTAGGCTACTTTAGGATGTTCAGAGATGTAACGAGAACGAGATGAACATGGTATCTTGCATTGTAGCGTTGCATAGTGTGGTAATAGAAAATCTATCGTGATAATTTTAACGCGCGGCCAAGCGGAATTCATTTCAGCTTGGGAGATTCAGTATTTATTGTCGCTGTGGAAGGTTTGTACTGCACTGTACTTACTGTGTAGTTGACCACGATTTTCGTGGTTTGGAGATTGAACAACGTATGTATTCGCAAAGCCATGTATGAGTATTGTATTGTGAATACTGTGTCACTCCGAAAAGGCAAATCGACGAGAAGGCAAATAAATATAAAATCTCGTTTAGAGGCATCCTCGTACTCGCATCATCCTCCTGCCACCATCTGGCCCTTCATATGCAGACAGGTCACACCGTGTTGGATCTGTGCTAACATGTCTCAAACGCTTCCCATACAACTTGCGTGGCATACGTTGGCCATGCAGCCCCATCAATGTGAGTAGAAAATCCCAAATACCTCTTTACCTTCTCGTAATACTGCCACAGCTTCAAAAGCGCAATGTGTGAGTTTACAATTTTTGTATTCTGTTTTACGCGTACTGTTTTGTTTAGTGGAGTTTTAATTGAAGCTCGACGGGATCCAGAGGATCACATCCCCCATCCCCGCATTTGATATTCCCGGTACCCGCCACGTGAGGGCCCAGGTACGAAAGTAATTTGGACTGGGGGGGGGGGAGGATTGGCAGTGGTGGATAGTGGTTAGCCATGTTAGCCAGGGAGTGGCTAACAGCCTGACATGGTACATGGGCCAGGCAATATTATTGGTGGGTCCACCCCCCTTCGCGCATGTCGAATTTTCACAAATGGCGTCGACGACGAGTGCATAGATGGACGTATGCTGGAAACGAGCTGTGTGTGCAATATTGCAGTACTCTCTCTGCAGTTGCTATACTTTAATATATGGATTTCGGTGCAGTTTCTTTGTGTACTGTAAATTATGTGTGGTGTTGTAATTGTACTTGAGTGCTCCCGGTTACAGTGCTCTACTATAGTCTACCGTAGAGTACCCGTACATGTGAGGTGGCTGCTCGAGCGTTCGAGTACCGACGCCCTGTCTCTGAGGATCCCAACCTTAATTGGCGCTGATATACACAACTGTACTGTGCAATATCTCACAAGAGAACATTAGCTGGCTAAAAAATCAACACCTCTTACTCTTTATTTTCTAGCTGCGCAAGGTACAGTTCCAAGTAGAGAACCCTGACTGACCTACATACAATACCGTGTAGTTGCTGTATGTACTCCAAGTGCGTGTGGACTTTGAAAGATGAAGTTCAACAGTGCGTGTGTGTGTGTGTGGCCCACCCGCCCCGTCGTCTGGTCCCCGCCGTCATTACCTGTCCCGTCACCGCCCCTTGTTCTCGCCCAATCTCGTCAACGTCTTTCGCCCGCTAATGGTTGGCTCCCTCGTCCACTGCACCCGAGTGCCGTCGCGCCAACCTCTTTCTTCTCAATTAGAGGTTGGCGCGACTTCACTATCCTGACGCTAGGGGTGGAGTACATAGTATTGCTTTGGTACTGTGTATACAGCACTTAGGATGCAGGAGACGGGGTTTCTGAGTTTCTGAGTTTCTGAGTTTCTGAGTTTCTGAGGTTCTGTTTCTGAGTTAATCGAGAGTTTCGCGTGTAAAGGAAATAGGAGAGACTCACTCTGCCTGTCTCTGTATGTACACCACTACTCGTACTTTGAGTACATGTCGCGCGACTAATACCATGTACACATGTATTTGCGCCTATAGCGACGTCCGTTGAGCCCTTCGTTGCCGCCGCCGGATCGATGTCCCATCTATTTATTACTGTGTCCTTGCCTCGATTAGGACTGACCGCAGTCCCTCAAGGCGCATGCGCTGTCACCCACTGTCACCCACCCCAGCCAGTCCAGAGATGAATATTTTCCTCGTCTGTTCTCCCCCGTCGCTGACCTGGTCACCCAACCATTCCCAAATCTCTCGCCGCTGACAGCGATGCACAAACGGAGTAAATTAATTATCAAGGCTTTGAATTGATATTTGACTTCAATTTGATCATGTCTCTCAACAAATTCATGCCCTGTTATTTGAGCTGCTTCATCCACCGCACCATACCCAATTCAGGAATCACTGAAATCGCTTTGGGCTACGCTTGTGGTACTTCGATGTTTGATGTTCCCAAGGTGCCAAGGGACAGAGGGATGATTGCCATCATTCCATTGGCCCTGTCACTCGTCCAGTCTGTCTGAGACCAAAAGTACCCTGCCTCCCATGCCTCCTCCCATGTCTCCTAATCTGTGGTCCCAGCTTGCCTCCCCAGAGAATATCTCCTGTTGACGCGGCCATCTGTGAGTAAAAGGAGAAAATCCATGCCGGCGTCAGGTACGTGCAAGTGCGGCAAGGACGAGTAACCCACCATAGCTGAAAACTCACGAATTGAAGCCGGGAAAATGGCTGGGCTGGTAAGGTCTGGCTGACCCTTCTGCACGGACAAACCGTGGCAGCCACCCCAGATACAGGGAGCGCAAGGCAGGGGTGGCAGGGAAAAGCGCAGCAGCCCATGGTTGTTGCTGCAGCACGAGAACACCACCAGATCCAACTAACGCGCAATCTGCTCCCAGTCCAAGTACACCCCAACCCTTGCAACCAAATGATTGTTGTACCACGACTCTCCAGCACCACCACAGTACTGTACTGAACCGAAGTACAGTGCAAGTCCCCTCCTACGAAGCCGTTGACTTACTGTCAGCATCGCTGGATGAAAATTTTGCATGTCGACGGCTTAGGCATGCGATTTCATGCTGGTGATTGGAGTTGGCTGGTATCGTGGCTCGTCTGGGTTGGCATCGTCGTTGCGTCTTTGCAGTCGTTGCGTGCACGCCACGCCCAGCGTTGAAGAAGTCCTTTTTCAGCGAACGCCCAAAGCCGATCATCAGGCAACTACCTTGGTCGGCTGGGAATGTTTGTGCAACTCGGTCAGCGATGGTCGGTTAGCTATGGTACGACGAAGAGACGCAATGATTCAGACTTGCTACACTCGCGGAAAGACGATGAAGCCTTTCGGAAGACATCTTGCTCTATTTCCCTCCCGTATAGAGTATATTGTATTGTCCGTCCGTATTTGAGTTACGTGCAGTTAGGGACACCCCTCGTTTTATGAATACGGTCTGTCCGTAGTTAGCATGGCCCAGTGGATCTGCGCTGGGGGGGACCCGAATGAACTTGCATCGTGGAGAATACTGGAGAATACAAGGGAAGCCTCATGCTGAGATTGGGATGGACCTTCAAGATATGCCAATGCAAAGGGGGTCTGTCAGAGTAAGTACTGATCTGTGCCGTAGTGAACCCAGGTCTCACACTCAAACCAACCATAAACAAACCAACCTTGATAACATAGACGGCGGGACCGAGAGGAATTGGTATATATAGAGAACGGAGATGGAAGGGGGTCAAGACAATCTGGAATAGCAATGTGAGTTGTATGTAAGTATATCCCAGTATACTCCCTATTCTGAAGGTATGTATGTGCATTACTGCGGTGTGGTACTGGTGAGAGTATACACAGAAGTTGTATGTACATACTCTACAGTACTCGTAACTGAGTATAACAATGGAAGCTTCTATCCACTCGATTCGTTAGCCTCGTCCTCTGAAGTTGCTTTAGTTTCCCAAGTAGAGTAGTAGAGTGGTAGAGTGGTAGGGTAGAGTGGCAGAGTGGTAGTGGAAGTGTAAGTACCTCCTCTACTCTACTGTATGTGGCAGTGTATGTACTGTCGTAGTGTGGGTACTTCCAGTAGTGTACTTGTATGAGACTAGCCAATCTGCGTATCACCCATCAACCCATCACCACCATCACCCAATCTTGCGCATTTACAGCCTTTGGCCCTTTCGCCCTTTGCGCCCTTTCGCCCTTCCCTTCCCTTCCCTTCCCCTTCCCAACCCCAACCCACCCACGTACCACTTTACTACTACTACAATCACCCACCATCACCCACCATCTGAAGGAGACTAAACGAACTAAGCCTCCTGAGGTCCCTACCCACACCACTCCACCTTGTCACTGTGCTGTACTCTGCCGCACCGCCTTACTACCCATATCCAAGATCTTCTGTTCCTCATCTTCAATCATCTCTCTTCCTACTATCTACCTGTACTTGTGCCGACGATATCTACGGCCTCGCTCGCTCTGCCGCTGTCACGGTCTTGTTGCCGTCACATACGCCCTACCACGAAAGGCATCGTTCGATCGAAGCGTCTTGTACTACTCTCGTCACCGTCACAAGTGTTGCGATCAATACATCCCAGAACTCGCAGTTACTCTGGCGACATCGTCCACCTCACCATTACGACCCTGAAACCCACGACTACACACAACGCAGATATACCATACCCAAACGCTCATACCTTTCGCCTACCTACGACGGTTGCCTCTCGCGCAAAGCAAACTCTGGGTCATCTTATGTGGAGATAAGTTGGAGGTCATATAGGCAGCTTGCATGGCATTGTACGGTTTGCCGCCTATTGTTGTTCCGCAGGTGGAGAGCCTTTCGCTGACAGGGGACAATTTCAGGAACCCCGACTTCTACATCTACAACATCTCAGATCGTCGCCTTGACAAGCTCTTCGGCCTGAATTCGAATCACGATATTTGCGATCGCTCTTCACGACCACGGCTGTGAAAAACAATACCTCGAACGACGCGGGCCTTGGCCGACGGCCTTGACACACGGCGGTTGCCATATGATCGGTCGAAATGATGGCAGGCAACTTCCAGCAGATGGGGAATGCTGGAGGTAATCAAGTGATGATGCATCAATCACAGGCACAGTTTCAGGCTCAGCAGCAAGCGATCCAAACTGTGCTCCTTCAGAATATACAGCAACAGACACAGACGGGCACCTTGTCAGGATGGCGAGCCAACATTCCGATCACAGAGCGCCTGGGTCAAGTGTGGCATATGTAAGTGTCTCGGGAACTTGCATTCGTCTCCGATTGCTCATTGTTTTGATGGGCCATAACAACACTTGAGCATTACGACTAACGGATAATAGTGTCACGCAGTTACGCCTAACCAACCCCAATAATGTGACGCAAGACATTCAAAAAATGTGCGGGTTGGCGTTGAATTTTGAGAAAGGAGCCTTCGAAGCTGCCCCGGACAGAGTGAGCTACAGCACAGATTATTTGCGCCGAGTACCTTGCTGACTGGGAATTTAGGATACATATTTGAGCTCTCTTCGCGAGAAACTCGGGCAATTAACGAATGCACGAAACCAAGTATCAATAAATGCACAAGCAGCGCTTCAAGCGCAAGCGCAAGCGCAGGCACAGGCCCAAGCACAGGCTCAAGCACAGCAGATGGGAATGATGAACCAAGGAGGCATGCCGGGGCAGATGGCCAGGCCTAACATGGGCCAACCGGAGGCTCAGCAAGGCTTTCAGCATCTACAACATCAGATGCAGGCATCACCACTGCCAGTCCAACAACCCCAGCCACAACAGGGAGCTATGGGGATGACTAACAACATGACACCTCAAAATATGTCTCAGGCGCAACCGCAATTCCAGATACCCATGCAACAGCAACAATCCCAGCAGCAACAGCAGCAGCCCCAGCCTGGTATGAATAATCGTCCGCAAGGCGCACAAACTCAGTTTACGCCAGCAGAGCAAGCTATGATACTCGAGATGACAAATAGGTATATGGCTGCTGCTTCGGAAGAGGACAAAAATAATATTCGGATGAACATGCAGGGAAGAATGGACCAGGCGACGTTGCTCCGCTATCAGGCTCAAGGAATAGACCCTTTGGTATTGTACTATCGCAACCAGGTTGTGTCGCGCCTACGACAGGAAAAGCAACGCCAGCTTAACAACCAGCAAGCGGGCCAAGGCATGCCAGCCAACAGGCCCCAATCTGCGGTTCCAATGCAACAGCAACGATCAGGGAATCCTAACGCCGTCGGCGGCCAAAACCAGGAATCACAGCAACAGATGCTTGGTACTGCCGATTTTGGATTTCTAGGGGGAGTCGACCCTTCGCACCAAAATGCGAATCTTGTCCAGGAGACGGGGCAAATTGGCATCCCGCAAAATGTCCAACAGGGGAATACCACGCCCCAACCGATCGCCGGCCTTCCGGCGCAGGGTTTGACACCAAATAACCAGCGTGTTGCGCAGAACCCCAATGTGAGAGCGCAGCAGCAGTTTAACGCTCAACAAGTTCAACAGGAGCGCATAAATCATGCCGCTAATGCACAGGCACAAGCTCAGGCTCGTGTTAAGGCTCAAGCTCAGCAAATGGGCCTTCACGGCCAACCTGGCGGCATGGGACCCATGCCTCCAGCGCAAAGCCCGGCGATGAACACGCTTAACGCCCCTCTTGTCAGAGCACCACAGCAGAACCCTGGAGCAGAGAATCAACAGTTGAACCAGCAAAACCAAGCACACTTCGGACAGCCCATCGACCCTCGTTTCGCTGCGGCAATGAATCAGCGGGCTGGAGTAAATGGACAGAACGCCGGAATTATGTTCCCAGCAAACATGACACAAGAACAGCGCCAAAAGCTCTCAGCATTACCTGCAGATAAACTGAATGAGGTTATTGGAAAGTGGAACGAACGGGTCGTGCCTCCTGGGCAGCAGGTTAGGCCAGCAGGGCCAATGCCGGGGAATGGCCAAATGGTCCGGCCCAATCAGGGGATGCCACAGGCTGGTATGAAACAACAAAATGTAGCGAACCAGATGGGGGCTCAGTTCATGCCGAATGGCCAGCCAATTCAACGCCCTAACCAACAAATGATGGCCGGAATGAACCCGCAGCAGCAGATGCTCATTCAACAGCAGATGGCGAACAGAATGTCTCAGCAACAAGCGCAGGGCCGCAATATGCCACAGACCCCAATGGGAGATATGGCCGCTGTTAACCAAATTGACCACATGGAGTTTCCGCTACCAGCAGTTCAAAATATTCCACGACAGGTACCACCGGAGATCAAGAGATGGGGTCAGTTGAAATCCTGGGTAGCCCAAAACTTCGGAAACATGCCTCAGTTATTGGAGCAAGTTAAGCAGGTCCAAAGGATGCACTATCAAGGCCTCGTCCGCGCCAGGATGACACAGCAGCAGCAGCGGTTGCAGCAGCAACAGGCCAGCCGAAACATGAACCAAGTAGGCGGCCAACCACAAATGCAAGGAGGCGTAAACCCGGCAATGGGAGCTCCTGTTGCTCAGATGGGTCAGCCACAGCCGCAACAGAATCCCCAGATGGCACAGAACATGGCCAATGCAGCGGCGGTGTCCATGCAGGATATAAAAAATGCTAGAGCGCATCCAAGCGGAAGATTGGCAAACCTGAGCGATGAAGAGATTAGGGAAACGTTAATCAAGAATCAATTGCTGAACCGACAACGGCAGCAGCTGGCGCAGATACAACAACAACAACAAATGCATCAGGGTCTAATGCCCCAGGCGACAGGACAGACTGGCCCTATGGCTGCTGCGCAGCGTCCCACTGTAGCACAACAGCCCCAGGCTCAACAAGGGAATGCGGCGCAAGGACAGAAGGTTGCAAGGCCTCAGAGTGGACAGCCAGCTGTGCAGCCGGCACGCCCACAAGCTCAACCAGCAGCTGATTTGAAACAGCCCACGGCTGCACAAGGGCGTGCTGCAAAGGGTAAGCAGCCAGCGTCGTCTCCAGCCCAGCCTCAACAAGGCAAGAGCTTGAAGCGTGCTAGCAGTGATGATGTTGTTGAAGTTCCGAATCCAAATGCCCAGCAAGCTGCCAGGCAAACTCAGCAGCAGCAGGCGAACCAGCAACAGAAACCCGGGCAGCCACAACCGCCTCGGTTTAACCTCACGGCAGAACAGGTGGCTTCTCTTACCCCTGACCAGAGAAAGCAGTATATCCAGAGCATGCAGCGATTCCAACAGAGCAAACCACAAGTTGGTCCTCTACCTACGCCAGAAGACATGACGCGATTCCAGTCAATTAGGCAGGAGGAACTCTCTAAATTCAAGGCCTCGGATGATTTGCCGATGGAGCCAGGCACGAGGCAAGCTGTAGCGAACAAGCTGGTTAACACAGCGCCGAAACTCTCGAATGTCTCCAAAGTGGCGCCACGCTGGTTCGCCATAACGCATGATGAGGACCGTTTGAGAGTCTTCTTCCGCACTGTAAGTTTTAACCTATTTTCCCCTTCAATCAACGATGGCTAATCCATCCTAGCAAATCAAAGTCGCCCAACAGTTCGAGGACCAGTCAATGCAGACTCCGAAACAGTCATTTTCTATGGGACTGAAAGATGTCGATGAAGCTTTGAACATTGCGCAAAATATGATCGCAGATGTGCTTGTCAAATACCCCGGCCTGTCAAGATCGCAAGGTGCTGCAGGCCCAGCTACTGGCCAGACTCCAGCCACTGGCTCCATGCCCCAGCCACCAGGGCCACAAGTTCCCCTCAATGCGGCCAATCTTCAGCAACAACAGCAGGCCTTGGCGAAGCAACAGCAACAAAACAAGGCTCGCAACCGCTCGACTAGTAAGTCGCAGACACCGGCGGCACCTACTACTTCGCAACCGCCGTTTGCTCTCAACTCGCCTCATGGTGTGCCTGTCATGTATGGACCGCCACAAATCGACTCTACCCAGCTCCATATCCCGCCCAAGAAGAAGAGGAAGAACAGCAACGGCTCTCCACAAGCTGTCCCGCAGAAGGTTGCTCCTCCGCAGGCTGCTAATGCTGGTGCGGATATGCGTCAAGACCAACAGGAGCAGATGAGCGAAGTGAAGCAAGGGCCGAAGGTTTGGGCGTGCCCAGAGATCGACTGTGACCATTTCTTCAACGATCCATTTGCGACGGAAGAGGAGCTGGAGAAACATAAGCTAGAGGAGCATGTTAAGCCTCTGGAGGAGCCTACGAAGTTTGTGATGGTTCAATTGTCCCATTTGCTTGGGTTGGAGGAGGATGGAACCCCGAAGACGAGCGAGAAGTCAGACGGGGCAGTTGATGCGCAGACTGTCGACAACAAGGGTGCAGCCGCTTCTGCCGTACTTATGAAAGCACGGACTAGTACAACCGGAAAGCCAAGCCCTGCCACGTCCAGCAAGACGACAAAGCCATCGGATGGAAAGCAAGCTGCTACAGTGGCGAAACAGGGCACTGCCAAGGGTCAGCCTGCAGCCACCAAGACTGAGCCAACGCAAGATAATCTATGGGCGAACTCGTCTGTCAATCCCCAAGACCTGCTGCACAACTTCCAGAAATTCGAGACTGGAGCTGGAGGCGCCATTTCGAACATGGACGTCTATCGCTCTATCACGCCGAACGACACGCCGGAGTCGAGCAAGGATGGGCTGTCTGAGCCTAATAGCGATATCACGGAGGGCATGGATCTGAATATCGATCTTCAGTCTAGCGAGTTTGACGTGAACTGGATGCCCTTTGGGGCGAGCGTCGCGGATGACCTTCTCGGATTCGGGGAGATCACGGTCGGCGGCGTGGACGACTCGGTTATGGTCGACTCCGACTTGTTGGCGAACAATGATTCCCAGTCCTGGGATCAGTTCATCGACTTCTCGGCGCCGGACAAGCCGTTTCCGTTTGATACATCGTTGTTCGGGATGAACGAGGAGCTGTAAGAGGATGTATCTTTATTGAAGAAATTAGAGGAGGGTTCTTTCGGAGTTATTTTGATGGGGGTTTTTTTTTGGGAAATCTTGGTCGATTCGAATTACACGGGGCGCGGGAATGCGGTATCAGTTTGGAGGGGACTTAAAATTTTGAGGCGACAGCGTGGCGTTGGGGGGTGATTGATCTATTGTATGGAAGGAAGCTGAGCGCGACTGTAGTAAGGGAGGTACTCTAGGGGGGTGTATTTTAGCTTTAGCTCTCGGGCCGTGACGATATTTCTCATGAATATTCTTAATGATCTATACATCCTTTTTGGGCGATCTACACATCGAGTGTCTTGAGCAACGGTATTCTCAAAAGTGACAGGTTCGAAATTCTTGGGAGCAGAGGGGTTTGCGGCTGCGCTGCATGCCTAAATATGACATCATGTGACTTTGATTATCAGCCACAGATCGCTGTGGCTGGGCGATCATGGTCCCTAGCGACCTAGCAGGGTTACTCGGTAACAGCCGAATGAGCGTGTGGCTCTCCCCCATCTTCGACCATACTTACGCGACTGGAAATAAGTACTTATTTATCACTGCATTGCACCAGAGTTCCTCGACAATACAAATCCGTGTTTGAAGTTCCCGTTGCTTTCTTATATAAGAAGACATTCCTGTAAGTATTTCCTATTCTTCAATTACCACAGCTTTTGGTATTGGCGGGCGGTTTCTGTGTTGTCATTTTCCCCAAACACATGGCTAACGCGTGGGGGATATTAGGAACGAGACACAACGCGACGCAGTCCCAGAGCTCACAACATCCGCATTCCTAAAGAATCCTCCAACCCGGCACACCCCCCCATTCCTCTCTCCCCAACAAACACAATGGATTCTCCCAGTCAACCCACCCTTTCCCGCATCGCTCTCGGCGCCCTGGACGTCAACAAACACCTCCATTCCCCGCACGGCAGCCCCAAGAAGTCGCCGGTGAAGAAACACACTTTTGTGTTTAGCGATAATGCCGAGCAGCCGCCGGCACGTAATTTGAAAGAGCTGTTGCTGGAAGCTGAGGTGCCGGTGTTGAGACAGACGTCGCCGGTACGCGTCTCGGTCTCGCCGCCCAGAAGTGAGAAGAGGAAGGAGGCGCCTACTGATGTTGAGGGACGCGAGGAGGATGTGCTTGGTCGGGCTAAGTTTGCGAGGGTGGAGGGGAGGGAGATGGGTAGTCTGAGCCCGGCGCGTGAGCTGGAGACGGCGGACGCGGTGGGAGGGGATGCTGGATTGGAGGGGGACGAGGGGCTTGAGGTATGCTATTCTTTACTCACGGCGGAGGACCACGTGCTCATACAAAACAGTCAACTCAAGGGACATCTGTTCGCGCCAGGACACCATCGGTGTCAGCCTCGGTTCTACTGGATATCTCGCAATCAACAACCCTCACCTCTCCCGGCACCGTCCCTAACTCCGCAAGAGAATCTCCCACCCCAACCGCCCGAGCCAATACCACCCAATCCGAGCTCCGCGAGGTATATCCCCCCCCATTCCATCCAAAACCAAGACCCCCCCACTAACACCCCCCCAGAACGCCTCAGCCCTCCGCCTGCGCCTAAAATTCGCCATGTACAAGCTCAAAACCAACCAACTCGACATACCCCTCTCCCGGCTAGAACTGCTTCCCCCCCTCCCCACACGGACTCCAGCGCGTCCCTCCGCCGCCGCCTCTCCTCCCCGCACCACGAGCGCCGCCCCATCCTCGCCCGGTTCCGCGACGCCGAGACCCCAGAACCGTCAGCTGATGGATGTGGAAGCGCTGTCGCCGTCTCCGGAGAAGGAGGTGCTGACGCCGCTGCCGCAGCATATGCAGGCGGTGGCTATGTCTGGGGGCGATGATGAGTTGACGAGTAGTGGGGTTAAGGGAAGGGCGGCGGATGGGTTGTTGAGTTTGATGGAGGTGCGGGAGTAGGGCTCTGCTTGCTCTGGTGGGTGTGCTGATGATGGTTGCTCGGGGTTGTTTGGGTTGGGGCTGCATATACGTCATGGCTGGCTTGCTGTGCGGGTTAGGGAGGAGATGGGAATAGGGGTGGTGTTTTGGTGTTTTTTGAAGTTTAGGGGGGTTGCATATATGGGTTTAAAGGGGGATCAGGTCGTGTACAAAGTATGCCTTGGCCATTGATATAGGGGTGGACTTGCTCGGCTGAGCAGCACGGGTTGTAGTGGTACGTTGCTCGAAATCAAAGACGAGAAATGATGGTTTGAATCTTGTTTCATTTCATGAGATCATAAACATACGTGCATGGATACATACACCCAAGCCTTCTAAATGTACCTGAAGCTTAAACGTCGCTAATAACCGTAACCCCCCCGGAGAGACGCAGCACTTGCGAATCTCCCAACATAAACTTTTTTCTGCCTCCCATCTAAATCTCTAGATCATACGTCTTGCCACTCAAATAATCAGGCGGCTCCGGATACTCTAAACCCCCTTGAAGCCCCAAGTTAGCTTCCCCCTCCTCTTCTCCCATAAACTCGTCAAGGCCATAATAGTCATCATATAAAATCACATGGTCCCAATGTGGGCAGCTAAGGCGCTCACACTCCCCCCTATCGTCGCTGATATGCGGGGGTCCATTGTACATCGGCTCCGCCGCCTCCATCATGCCATAGTCCGGCTGGAGCATCTCAGGCTTAGTCTCGAACACGGGATTGATGCCATGCTTCACGCGCTTGTGCTGGATAAGATCGTACTCCCTGGAGAACATCCAGTCGCACCCTCCGACGTCGCAGGGGATGTTGCGGACGGGATCCTGTGCGTAATCTGTCCCGGTTAGGGCGTTAACCGCATCGTCCATGACGGATTTCGCTTTCCGCGGCTTCGCGCCGATGCTGTTTTTCTTGACGCGGCGCGCATTGACCGTGCTCGGGAGACCGAGGTGCTGGGTCCGGATGTGGTCTTCAAGATTGACCTTGGAGACAAAGTCCTTTCCGCAGGCATCTGAGCCATCCCATGTTCGGAGCTTGGCGGACTTGCTGAAGTCGGTTTGGCCGCATATGAAACGCTGGCCTTCGTGCGAGGTGCGCACGTGGACGTCGAGGTTGTATTTCTTGGTGAATGACTTGTCGCAGCCGGGGTAGGTGCATGGTATCTGCTTCCTTGCGGGAGAGGAGGAGGTGGCTGCGTGAAAGGTCTCGATATGGCGTTGTAGTTCACGCTCAGAGGAGCATCTCAGGTCGCAGAAAATACAATTTGCGTGCTCGTTGCGGATGTGTTTGGCAAGCTGAGTGTTTGTGGGGAACCCGGCTGGCTGTGGAGCCCCTTCCGACGTGCAGACGTCGCACCAAAATCGGAGGGCACCGTGAAGGCGGTCTTCGTGCTTTCTTAGTGCCCCAGCCGAATCATATCCTGCCGTGCATTGTAATTTCGTAGTTGGGTCGATAAATGAGCATGGGAATGGGGTTAGTTTTAGGTGGTCTGATCGAATATGACGTTGTAAGGTTTGATGCTTCCGGAAAGTCTCGGTGCATGGGGGGTATTCCGTGCAGCGAAATCGTTCGTGTCCTCCATGGGCCGCTTGGTGTCTTCGCAGTCGTGTAGCCGTTAGAAAACTTTTTGTGCAGCCCTCCCAATCACAGTGGTGGTTCCGTTCGTGTGTGTGAGATCCTTTAATATGCTGCTTCAAGTGTTTCTCTTCAATATACGCTTTATCGCAGTCTGAATATGTGCATGCAAATGGACGCTCATTCGTATGTGATCGGAGATGAGATGCCAGGCGAACAGGTCGGTTGAAAGTTTTTGTGCAACCGTCATAGGTGCATTTTATGGTCTTCAGTTCTGATGGGAATTTTCGCTGTGGCGGGGAGAATGGCGTCTGTGGAGTCTCTGTAGGCTCGGGCTCCTCATCATTAGAGGCATCGGATTCGCCGTGATCTGAATAATTATCATCATCGTCTTCGCTATCGGAACTGAGAAATGCAGGATCTATTGTCCATTAGTATTGGCAGAACAGCAATGAGGTAACCACTCGCAACTTACCAATAGCTGAGGACTCGATCCTTGCTCTCTTCGATGAGCCACGTAGAGAGCGGGTGGCCTTCCGTTTAGTATCGCTGGCTTCCATTATGTTGCCCTCCATAGATTTGGCCTACATCAAAATTGTTGTCATGACCAAAACTCTGTGCGACGAAGTTGACATAATTTTGTGGTCGGCACCGAGAGGTTTGTGGAGGTGACAGAATATTTTTGGGACCAGGAAGGAAGGCGGTGAGCCAAGTTCTTGTCGCAAACCTTAAATTTTGGCGCCAAGCTAAGGTATCTTCCAGAGGTGCGTAAATTCTTTGTGACTTAAGAACAGCCCCATCAACAACTGCCACTCTCCACGCCTATTCTCCGAAATCTACAATCACATCCTCACAAATCAAAAGCGCGCAATTGTTGCAACATGTCTGATGCTGGAGATGATTACGGCGGGGGAGGGTAAGTGAGCATGGTGACTAATGAAGTCGCGTTTCGCCAGCCACCGGCAGCGCGATCGCGATTGACCCTTCGTTACTAACGCAATGGCACAGAAACTCCCCAGCATATGAGGACGAGGAGCCCGAATACGACCCAGAAGAGCCGGAGCCATACAACGGCGAGGATGAAGTTCCCCAGATTGATGATCTCCAAGCTGCACAGAACCCCGACCAGCTCCTTGCGACTGGTGAGCACGGCGTTGTTATCTCCGGCGACCCATCAGCAGCTGCCGCCAAAGGGAAGGACAAGGCTCCAAAGGACAAGAAGATCGCGAATGATCAGAGGACAACTACTCCGTACATGACGAAGTATGAGAGGGCGAGAATCCTAGGCACAAGGGCACTACAGATCAGCATGAACGCACCAGTTTTGGTCGATTTGGAGGGCGAGACAGATCCGCTGCAGATTGCTATTAAAGAACTGAGGGAGAAGAAGATCCCTCTGATTGTCAGGAGGTACATGCCGGACGGATGGTAAGATTTTACACTTCGATTTGTTTTGCCCAGGTGCTAACGTATCTCTTTTAGGTATGAGGACTGGACCTGTGAAGAACTTCTCACTTAAGATTTGGCTCGGATGGGTCCCTTTCTTCAATACTTTCTGATTTCTTAGCGATGCATATGATAATGGGTTCTGGATGGAGAAAAAAATGGCGTTCTGGACACGACTGAAGTCTGGTCTGTACATCACAATGAAAACACAGGAGGCTTGATCGTGCACATATTTTGCATTTGCGTGTTGCATACTGGCTCTAGCGCTAAGCTTTAGTCATTCGTGTTGGCCCTATTCACTACTTTGAGAGATGGGGAATGAGTAATCTGAATACAAATCAAGACCTTTTACAATAGGCGTTTGGCGTGGTAGTTGACATGGTCTTCGGAGAACGTGGAGATAAAAAAGTAGCTGTGATCATAGCCCTATTGTTCCTGTTAGCGTGCCGTCTGATACTTATTGGGCTGCCACAATGAATCTTACCTTCTGCATCCTTAAGTCGATCTTGTCCGCTTTGCCCTTGGACTTTGCAGCCTCAATGAAGTTCTCGGGTAGCAACTGGCCGTGTTTGTAAAAGTTATCGGCATCGCCCTGTCAAGTATTAGCATCTTATGTTCCCTAAGAGCCATCAAGGTTCCCTTTCTAGCATGGGTCCTCACCACGTCAATCAGCGCCTCAAAGTCGCCTCCCCATTTCTTAATCAGCTCTGTTGCATCCCACTCATCATATTCATCCTCACTCTTCAGGTACCCTCCAAAAGCTTTCTGTCCCCAAGGACAGTTCTTCGGGTTAGAGATTGGCGCGAAAGCGCTGACGCTCTTATACATCCCTGGGTTCCTCAAAAACAAAGTCAAGGCTCCGTGGCCACCCATTGAGTGTCCCATAATACTCACTCGGGAGCTATCTAGGTTCTCGAACTGTCCGTAGAGAGATATTGGAAGCTCTTTTGTGATGTATGAGCTCATTTTGTACCCCGCCGAGTACGGCCCTTTCGTCGCGTCGAGGTAGAATCCTGCACCCGTGCCAAAGTCCCAGGACTCATCTTCGCCTTGGACGTTGAGTCCCCCTGACTTTAGTTAGCATGGAACCTTTCATACTCCCATAAAGCTGGTGAGATTGGACGGAGAGGGAGGGGGACGAACTTGGGCTCGTATCAGGGTATACAATGGCAATCCCGTGCTTGCTGGCAGTCGCCTGGAAGAAGCCCTTCTCCGCTCCATTATCCCCGGTGCATGTCAGGCCAGCAAGATAAAAGATAACAGGTACTTTTCCCTTCTCGGCTTGAGCTGGCAAGAAGAGGTTCAACTTCATTGTTGAGCCTGTCGACGTCGCATTGTGCTCAAGTTTCAATAGATTGCCCCCGAACGACGCAATAGTCGCCTGTACGCTGAAGGTTTTTGCCATATCGAATAAAATAAACTGGAAGTGACGTGAATTGCCTTACTATGAGAGAAGAAAGTGTAGGGTCTATGGATTGGGGGGTACTTTTTTGTTATCCAAAATTGGCGCGGCCAAGGCCTATGACGATGTCATTCTCGCACTGTACCCCTCTCTACCCCGCTTCCGTAACCCTGGGGTCACGACTATCCGTGATGCATAACAAATATCTAAATAGCCAAAATTATAATACCAACGCTCACTACCCTTTTCAGGTCATAACATTATCCATAAGCGCCTAAATCATAAATGCAACCTTTGTCGCTATCATAGCCTCGTGATTCATACGCCATCCAAAACAAACATAGCCCTATCAACTCTCCCGTAACCCTTCGAACGGAGAACGTTTGGCGTGCTTGCCAGCGCCCTTGGCTTGCGCATCCGCTTCTACCTCTCTCTTAATCCTAATATATGCCAGCTTCTCGAAGCGACTGAGGCCTTTCCACCAATGTCGCCCAGCTTCGTGCTCGCTAATCCGCTCAAGTAGGTCAACAACCGATTTCCGTACCTCAATATCCTTATGGAATAGCCCTAAAGCTATATAAAACACACCAGCTTGGCTCTCAGGGCAGACGGTAAGAAGTTGGCAGATCTCGTCATACGTAACTGCTGCTTTGGAGAATGCAGTGTATATCTCCCCCGAGGCCGCTTGAGTCAATTTCTGAGCTTTTAGGCGGTCATGAAGGTGGTGCAAGTCTATATATTTCTGAGGCTGAACGGTGAAATATCGAGCGAGGTCCTAAGGGGATTAGTGGGAGTAAACAAATATTGGGAATGACGGTCATCTTACCTGGATAAAGCTATAATAACTTCTAGTATTACGCCATCCCTCAATCCTGCTTGCATTTCCAGCAAGCGATTTTTGCCTCGCCCCTTCATCGCTCCAGACGTATCCGTGACCACTAGTGCCATCAGTGTGTTCGGGGTCTTCTTCACTGCCGATGTACAGAGCGCTAGCACCGTACACTGTTTCCTCAAAGGCTGCTGAAATTCGGGCGAACTTCTCAACCCAAGTTCTCCACTTTGATCGTACGGCATTTTCACCGTGTCGAGCAGCTATGCTTTTGAGCACATCTGCCATAAACGCAGCATCGCCAGTTGGATCAGCAGATGTTGGCGTGGTGGATGTAGCCGCACTGGTATGAGTAGAAAACTGTGGGTTCTGTTGTTGAAAAAATACCAGCCCTTCAGTTACAGGCGCTGGCTCAATCCGAGCGCTTATTTTCATCCTCCCGGTCGGCAGATCACATAGGACATCCCACCATTCCGGATGGTTTTCAAAGGTCGGGTTCGTCACACCGGCAATGAAACCAGGAACTTTGAGGAGGTCGTCGATCTTGCTCAAATCTGTATATGGAAAAGCATGGCGAGTGAAACCGCGAAGGATCCCCCCTGATGCCAGTGCACAAGCAGCGAGGACTGCTTCAGCAACTTCACCAGAAGGCCTGTTGTGACCTAAAAATATAACCCGCTTCTGAGTAAGAATAGCATTTACAAGGACGATAATAGGATGAGTATATGCTCCACCGGTGGTAAGGTGTGAGTGAAGAGTGAAAGGCTGTGGGTTTTTAGTGTGAGGGTCCCCAAAGGTCTGTATCAGTTTAATCATTGAAAAATCGCCGACTGTTTCTGGAGCGATCGCAACCGGGACTTTGATTGGTATTGGTATCCCATTGTAGATGACCCTTGTCTCGAATTCGTGAGTGTCTCGGGGAACAGAGTATTCGGAATGCCCTTGCTGGACATGCGCTCTTGTACCATTTCTGGTGAGATCCGATTTTTTCTCTGGACTGCTGTGTCCGATGGCTGCACTTTTAATCTTCTCTCCTCGGTCTTCAGCCATCCTTATCTGAATCATCTGCTCGAACTTCTCCAGAAAGAGATCTTTATTCTCGCTTGTTTGTAGTAAATATTTCTCGAGGAGTGACAACCTTGGCATGAGAGAGAGATCCATGGTATTTACTGCGTCGTATAAAACAGACAGAGTGGTCGGGTGAGGGGCTTTAAAGTACTCCTCCAATGCTAATAATAAAAGGGGCTGAACGGTTAGCAGCTGAATAGCATGAATTATGGCGGATACGAACCTTATAAATATGTAAGAAGGGGTGCCTTGTACATATCGCCATGGCCTTCACAACAGCTCCTCTCTTGGCTGCTTTATCTTGCTTGGTATTGACCAAGTTTAAAACGTAAATAAGCGGAGGCCCTTCGCCTCCCTCATCTTCACTCTCTTCTGAGCTGTCGCTATCATCATCTGAGGGGTGATTTTCGAGGTCTGCTTCGTCTTCTTCGTCTGCCTCGACCAAGCCATCAGCAATATCCCTCCTTCTCTTCTTTCTCCGGCGTTTCTCGGCCTTAAGTTCTGCCTCTTCCTCTTCCTGGCTCGTATCTTTGTGTAGGAAAAATATTGTCCAATCTTGGTTCCGTACATGCGCCTGGTCGGGTAACATAAGTTCTGCCAGCATGTGTTCGTCTCCAGTTATGGCTACGGGATATTGGTGTTCCATAACAGGTCCTCGATCGATATCAAACGATGCGACAAGGATGTACTCGACATGGTTCTCGGTGTCTCCGCGTGGGTATTGAGAGCGCAACTTCCTCTGGGAATGCGCATTGGGGTTTGACTTCACGAGGGACTGTGATGAGTGTGGTGAAATGTCGCTCGATGGTGTCTTTGCTCTTTGAGTAGAGCTCCATTGGGATTGCTGGCCATCGTCATGCGCAGGACGACCAGGGGACTTAGATATGCGCGAATGTTCGGAGACTTGTGACGCGGCGCGAGACGAAGGAAAGGATGAGAGTGAAGTTCGTCTGTTTGCGGCACTACCATGGGAGCTTGTAGTGCCATTTGTAGGAGGTCGATAAAGAATACCGCTGCCACTGGTCGATGTCGTCGCCATGGTTAGTATGGGGGCTGAGGGCGAACTTATATTCGCTTCCAGCCAGTTTATATTAAGGATGTGTGAGGCGCATTGGCGGGGCAGTTGGTACGCGGTGTCGTTAAACGAATGCGCTCGACAAGTCCCAGCTGGACAGTGTGGCTGTAGCTAATAATTATGTATCCAATATTCAATCAACCCTGAACGTTGAATAAGTCGTCTTAACTTTCTCGAGTTCCTTCGCAATCAGTCGTCCCCGATACTTGAAGCATTTCCAATGTCATGCAGTGCGTATTTGGCCCCTGAAACGGCATTAAGGTTATTGCGTCCGTGCTTGGAGCCTCGCGCCAACCCCCACCAATGAACGGCAGGGGGGCCCAAGGCTGAGATTTACACGTGCTTTAGCTCTGTTTACCTCGACTCGGTCTAGCCAATAGGAATAGGAATGCACTTGTCTGAGGGACAACACGACGACGACGAGGAGATGCACCATTGCGGCGATTCATACATCTTATCAACTACGCCCTTCATTTACGCCTTCGACGACAGGCTTATACCATAACCAGTGCACCGAACTTTCTATATCCGTTTGTTATTGAGAAGCGACTACCAACATGGTGAGCAACCCTCCTTGAGCTAGCAACCAGGATCGCTCCTACCCAAAACACCGAACTCAAATCCAAGTACTAATCCCCACATCAGGCTGCCCAGGCCTCCTACAAACCATCTCCACTCTCTTTCAACTCTCCTCGCACATCTCCCTTCCGCCGCCCAGAATCTCCAGCCTCACCATCGCCGTTACGGAACTCAACCAATGCACCTTTGAATGGCCCGGCGTCCTCGCCTTCCAAGCAAATAAACACCCCCTCCAAGCTACACTCGAGCACATCAACACCAAGCACAGATACCTGGACGCCCCGCGGCCTCGCGCCTGTGACCACCCCGCGCCGTGAGCCTGAACGCTCACCCACTCGCGGAGCAGAATCCAACCCCCGATCCGGCGCCATGCTCACGGACCGATTCGAATCACAGGTCCGCTCTAGCCCCCTTAAGACCGAATCAAGCCCTCAGATCGGCCGCCCTGCCTACAAATCCCACAGCATGTCCGACGCCAACGCCCTCTCAAAGCTGCAACCTGGCCAGGTTCGCGAACTCCGTGAAGGGTTCCAGATCCTAGACCGCGATAGCGACGGAATCGTCAACCGCGAAGACGTCGCTGACATGCTGACACAGCTTGGGCTCCCGGCGTCTGCATCCGACCTATCAAGTTTCTTTCCTCCAAGCCAGTCGCAGACCATGACAATGGCGACTTTCTTAACCCAGATCTCAACCATGCTAGCAAGCCTGAGCCCGTCCGACGAGTTGCTGAACGCATTTGCGGCATTTGATGATGATGATAGCGGTCAAGTCGATTTGGCAGAGCTGAAGGATGCGCTGCTTCATACGGCGCCAGAAGCAGGAGAGGAGATGTTAACGGCAAGGGAGGTAGATAGGATCATGGGTGGGTTTAGCGGAAGGAGAGCGTTTGGGAAGACGATGGTGGCGGGCAAGAGAGGTGAGGTGTTTAAGTACCAGGATTTTGTGACATCGGTTGCGGGTGGAAACGGTAAGGATAGCAAAGAGGACCGAGACGATTGAAAGGCTATGTAACGAAATACAATGGGACTCGGATGAAAATTGGAATGGTATACGATACCGAGTGGCGTTTGCGGGTTATATATTGTATAACGGCTAGGATAGCAGTGCGGGGTGCTGCGACTTATTAACGAACTAAGATACTTTCCCCAGACCGTTGATTCCGCAGCGTTGCTTAACGTCTGACCTGTTGGCATCCCCGGGTATCCATCTGTGTTGTTGTTACATGCCTATTCGTGACGAAACCGCCTTGAGTAAAGTAGATAATGTCCTGCGCCACCAATTGTACTTTTGTCTCCACCGAGCTCCAGGGCCAACAAGACATAGTCATTACAAAACTTCTTGATCATAAATCTTCATTTCTCGTAAATCGTTCTAGCTACATGAAGTGCCATAAATCTTAACTTTCTGTCGTGAAACAAGGGGAATAGGAAATTTTGCTATCCAATCGCCCAAAGCAACGAGGCCGTATCTCATAAATCTCATCATCATAACGCATCGGGCGGCACCACTTGCCACTACATCTAAGCCGCCTTGGTATCCCAAGTACTAACCTTGCTCATAGTCCTCCTCCTCATTTGCGCCTGAATCTGGATTTCCATCGACTCAACGCCCTTCTCAAGCAGGAGATCCTCCTCTTGATACCGCCTTTCCTTACGCCTCTCCCAGTAGTGCCACATTCCCACAATAAATAGCGTCAATGGGACGGTCACCGCCCAATATATCCAAAACGACTCCGAGACAATCGGTCCCTCCGGATTGACGTCCACCACACCATTCTGGAAGTTGAAGAACGACATGGAGAACATAGACGCCAGGAACGCGCCAGGCAGGAACAGGGCACCCAAAAGCGCGATTGTCTTCTGTGCACCTGAGTCGCGCTTCGACGCATGCGCAAGCTTGCGCTGCTCGCCAGCCATTTGAAAGTTCAACTTGCTCTCTCGCTGCGCGATGATGTTATATAGGGCGCTGCGCTGGATAGCAAGCCGCTGCAGCGTAGTATATGCATAGCTGTCGATCCCCTGTAGCTTCTTGCGGTAGAATTCGTGCCGCGAGAGCATACTCGCATTCAGCTTCTTTAGCTCGCCCTGCCATCGCTCGCCGCTCTCTGCAGCGGACTTGAATAGCTCCATCGCCTCGTCGAAGCTTTGGAGGATCTGCATGTACGCCTTTGGCCGCTTCCACAGTACTTGGCTATGGCACTCGACAAGGTGTCGATTGATGAGGTCGAAATCCACCAGGCCATCCTGGTCGACATAACTCTCCTTGTCATCGATCTCTTGGCGCATACTCACCGCATGCTCAAGTTTCCTCAGCCAATCCCGCGCCTCGCGTTGCTTAATATCCGTTTTCGAACTCATGTCGTGGCTAAAGATGATCGTAGGGAGTAACATTGGGTGACCAACCTGCAGAGCGCACGCCTTGAGATGGCGTACGCACGCAACTATATCACTGCTCGATGTCCCCTTACAGTATGCCATCGTCATGCCTCCCCGCATATCATGGGACAGCATCAACTCCCAGCCCCTGGTGAGCCCCTTCTTCCTAACATCGCTCTTGCGGAATAGTACTTGCAAGTGGGGCCTCTCTTCGTCCTGGTCGAAGGCGGCCCAGAAAAAGGGGCCAACGGCGGATGTGCTTTCAATTCCGCGGTAGGGAAGTCGCATCGTCTCGACCATCGATACATAGGCCGGCTCCTTTAAACTGATGTACTGCGGAGAGAAGGTTTCGGGGTGGCTAGCATTTTGCTGCAGGATCATGCGCAGGCCGGCAATTCGAGTTATACCTGCTGGCAGGATTGGAGGCTGGAAGGCACCTTGCTGGTGGAGGAAGTTTTCAAGTTCGTCGGCGGGGAGAGGTTTTTCTTTAACAGTGTTAAGGGTCGGGTCCTGGAGGGTTGCACATTAGTTTCTGTTGCTGAAAGCGGCTGGGAAATGGTTGGGCTCACCGAGTAGGAGAATATCTCCAGATAACTCGTATCCTCTGCCACAGTTCTCGAGTTCTTGACATACTCTCTGAACATATAATCGTCCATCTTGATTTCCTGCGTTTGGCTGGCCGGACAGCCTTGCGGATAATCAGTAACAACAGTTAACGATATTGGTCGTCACACTGCGTAGAGAAAGACGGCAATATTCTATTCCGGAGTGCTCCGTGCGAAAATGGACATAGGCAGAGTGAAGATACCAAGCATGAAGTGCAATTGCGCAGATTCCACCCTCTGAAGCTACCCCCATGTCTTTCCCCCACTCTGGGATCAATGGGAGCTCTGGACTGTTGGTGGCGGGCGAGCTAATGCGCGAGGCTGAACAACCATCCCAGTATGAGAGATGTTGGTTGGCTGGTGGGTTGATCGCGCTTACTGTGGATGCCGAGGGATCTCGTTCCCGTAACCGTTATGAACATCACCCTAACCAGCCACAATTATCAAGGGTCTCGTACATTTGTAAAATGCCGCGAATTGAATGTAGGAATCAGCCTCTGGTCATTCATATTTTATCATAGCATATATGTAGTCTATCTATCTATGTCCACCGCTGACTTCCATCCATATTCCTCCGGTCCAGTCCGCCCACCTAACCCTTTTCCCAACCCACATCCGCATCATGTAAACATGCCTCATTGACATGGTATAAAGCCGAGGACCAACTCCCACCCAAATGCAAAGTGCAAAACAAAGATGCAAAATGCGACCAAACAAACCAGAGATACGCCTATGCTGAATGCCGACTGCGCTTACGGGTCTCATTTCTTTATATTTACCAACTGAGTTCCTATGCGCGCTGCTTCAAGTATGCAACGAGAAAGTTTGCAAAGACTTTTCGGTCATTGGAGGTCGTCATCGAACGGATGATGTCGGAGCCGTCAAAGCCCATGGACGGGAAAAAGGATTGCTGCAGATGCTCAACGAAGAGCATCCCTGTTTTGCTATAGATGATTTGCTGTAACCCAGCAATCTCAGTAAGTACCGATTTAGCTTGTGCGTCCTGGTATGGTCGGAAATCAGGGTTACTTAGGACTTCCCAGCAGACGGGGCTGAAGCGGTTGATGAGAAATTGTTCGAAGCCTGGGAAGGCTGGAGTAGGAGCTGGTGTAGCCGTCTCCGGATAATGGGATGGAGTAGCCACGTCAGGTCCTCCCCACAGCTGCGCCATCTTGGCTAGAATTGAAAATGCCATACGGCTCGCAGCAAGGTGGCCTGTCCCATGATTCACATTCTTTGCCAATGTCTCGACAGAGACTAAGAGAACATCGAACAAACCTTGATTAGTCTCGCTAACAAGCACAGACGCCAGATCATTGTTTAGAATGACTTGGAGGAAAGTCAGGTACTCGCGTCGGAGCTCCCCAAGTTGGATCTCGTCATCAGTTCCTGAAACTGGTTCTGCCAGACTGGTAAAGATTCTCGTGAGCAATGGCGATAGGAGCGAATCAAGCACTCCAATTATTTCCGTTTTGAAGCCAAAGACTACTTGGTCAAGGACTCTCAAGAACATAGCCATTTCGTCTTTAGAAGATTCTGTTGAGAGCAGGCCGCTGATCCAACGAGGGAGTTGTGGCAGAAGTCTGGCGCCAACTGTCCCAACGAGGCGTGTGAAAGCAGCCCTGGCAGCAGTTCGGATTTCAGGTGGAGACTTCAAGGATTCCAAAGCAACGAGAATGGCTTCAGCGGCGCGATCAAACTCTTGCGAAATTTCATCTGCCGGAGCCTTGCTTCCAGCGCTGCTTATTCCTGGTGTCCAGTCCGAAAACCCGTGAGCGAGCGTACCGAGGGCCATGATGATATGGTGGATTTGCAAGTTGGCTTGGGCATTTCCATTTCTGGCCGCAGGGAGCGCTTGCTCCATGTTCGCGAAGAGAGGCTCTAATACTATTCGAGCATAGAGAACCTTCTTGTCGACTGGGGTTGTTGAGGTGGATGAAATAGTTCCAACTGCCTCGAACAGGTAAAGCTGACTGGTGAAGACGGCACCCGCTGAATGGTCGCTCTCATCAGAGGACATGTCATCCTCATCATCAGGTTTGGGGACTTCTGCCTTGATGACAAGAAGATCACTGATCGAGGTAATGACCGTCTCAGCAACATTTCCAAGTATGGCTCTCAGGTGCTTTACGAATCGGCCGAAGAGGTACCATGAACGTGTTCTGACACGGACATGATTATGATGAACGAGGGCTACAAAGTGCTCCAGAACTTGAGGGATGAATGCCGACTGATTCTCAAAGAATGAGCAGTATCGTACACAGATCTCCATATATTGTAGCTGGATAGCTGGGTGGTTATACGATGCGATGCCTGGACAATATTAGGGACAATTTAACAAAATTTGATAGTTTGAACTCTTACCAGATTCAATCATCTTCTTCATCATCGCAATCAAGCGTTCTGATGCAACACTTGAAGGCTGGCTCTTCGCATATAAGCCGCTGTTTGGAACAGCAAGCTCGCCAAAGAGGTACATCTCATGTAAAGCGAGGTCGATGTCCCTCCAATTGATCCCAGATCCTCTCTGCTCGATCGACTGGAAAGTGTTGCCAACAACATTACTCAGGACGTTAATGTACAGATTCTGATCAACCGCAGCAACAATTTTCTGGAGTACTTCAAGTCTCTTCCTCAGCTCCATGAATTCTGCCCCATCAGTCTCTGTAACCTGGTCATCCCAAGAAGCCGTATCGTCGTATCTCATCTTCGTAATGATAGCGTTAAGAATGGGCGAAAGCATAGAGGAGTACTGCGCGGGTAGAGGCTGTGCGCGGCGGAAAAGAGTGAGAAGGTCTGTGAGAGAAGGGATAACAGTTGAACATGGCTCGTCGTAGTCGTCGGAAAAGAATCGTAGGAGGTGAGGTAGGAAAATCAAAAGTTGCTGATCAGCCTTAACTCGCGTTGGAGATCCATCTGGACTCTCTTCCAAGGCCTTCACAATATCGAATACAGCAGCATTAACAAGTTTTGCTACAGCCTCCGCGAAGTCAACATCGTAGTCAGATCCCAAGGGATTGGCCAACGCTGGGCTGGCAACGAGTTGAGACACGATGTCGCCCAGGTTCAGGAATTCAATCATATCCATCTTGTCCCCTGCCTTCATTTTCTTTCCCACAGTTTCCGTCAGACACCCAATCGCAGCATCTCTAACTCTATCCTCGCCATTGTTTGGAGCAACTCTTCCAATGAGCTGAAGGAGGATGGTAAGGAAGTTTTGGTTGACGACTAGAGAGATATCGATCCAGTTAACCCAGCGCCCAATAACCTTGAGGCACATCTCGACCAATGAATCGTTCTTGCCCTGCCAATAGGTGAGAATCTCCTGCCACGACGTGGCTATCTTTGGGACGTCGCGCTCTCTAAGAAGATCCTTTAGGTCGTTGTTACGTTTTTGGTCTTCGCCGGTCCGGGATAGGAACACATCTGCAATCTCATCGTGGACCGAACCGAGGATGCGGAGGTATAACGCAGTGCCAGCCAAGTTGTCGCATGAAGTACTGTTTGGCAGACATGTCATGGACAGGAAGTCGGCAAAGAAAGTTTCCCATCCCCGCCGGTATGAAAAGGCAAATAGAGATGTTAAGGTTTGCGTCAGTTTGTTCTGCAAACTCGGAGAGTCGACCTGTTCCTGACCGCCTCCATATACACGGCGAGCATATTCCAGCAAGCTATCCTTCAGAAAGGTCAAAGACGCCTCATCCAGATGTTGGTGCGCAACGGCATTATTAACTATCTCAATAGAAACGACGCGCACAACCTCTGATGCCTGTGGCGTGCGGGTAAAAAGTGTGAGGCATATTTGCCAGCCGGAGACATCTTCACGGAGCTGATTGAGAAATTCGAACGCCTGGCCCTTGAGTGCTTGGCTTGATGTCGGGTCCCAGGCGATTTGAATCGCGTTTTCGACCTGGTTGTGAAAGCATGTTAGCAAAAGTTAATAGTTGTGAAGGTGGTTCATAGTGGGGGTGGGGTAACTGGGATCCAGAGAGAACAAAATAACGCAACAAGAGAACAAATAACAAGGAGGAGGGCATACCTGTGTATCCATATGGCAGCAGGTTTCCAGAGGTCGGTTGAATAAAAGTTGTATGTCTAGTTATAGACGAGGTTGTGGCTGCTATGTGAAATGCAGCTGTCGATCTTCAGTATCCAGCATTGTTTGTGGGATATCTGGCTACAGAGTCATAGTTCCGCTTTTGTTGGAGTAAATGGTATTCGATATATGGAGTGCCAGATATTGGCCTGAAATGATATAGGACAAGTTCGTCGCCTAAAGTCGCCGTAGATAGTGGAACAAAGTATTCTTTGTATTTGCGTTTCTATTGTGGAGTAAAGTGCGAATTATCGCCAAGACAACTTCATCCCACCGCGCTTAAGTGATCGCGTGAGTTAGCTACCGCGCTTATGACATGCACGTGGTTCGTCATACGAGGGGCAGCTCTGATAACTGCCAAGAAGGAAAGCAAGATTTGGTATTGCGAAGAATGATCCGCAGCTTCATCGGTGTATTTTCAAAGTTATAAATCATCTATAAGCTGTAGAAATGGGTATCTCTCAAGTATTGCCCGTGTGCCTCGCTAGTCCATAACGCCTTCCCTCCCATTCCCAATGTAACCCAACAGTAATGCCCAACCGTTCAATGCGTCCGCTGATGTTAAATTATTCCCGCAAACTCTGGCAACTGCTTATGCCTCCCCAGCCTCTCCAGCTACAGGTTCATAAAGCTTCCCCACCTCTCCCCCTGTCTCCCTCACAACGTTCTCAACATCGCCCTTCACTTCAGGCAATGCACTTGCCATCTCCCTTGCCAGAATATCTCTGAAGCTGCCAAATGCCTGCTTCTTCCCTTTCATCAACTGATTTCCACGCCGTGCTAGCTCCACGAATTCTCGAGTATAGATGTCGGGGTTACGACCCGCGTCCACGTACTGGATCAGCTCGGGTGGGACGCGGATAGGCGTTGCTGACGGCGATGAGGCGGAGGCATGGAGCTTGGTGAGCGATGCGTGGAGATGGGCGCTGGATAGTATTAGCTGTGCTCCGTGTTGTGTGGAGGGAGGATGTTGGGTGAAGGGGGCTGGTGACGAACACAGTATTCTGAAGCACGTCCTTGGAGCTGACTCCCTGTCCTACGTTTCCATATGAGGTTGTCTGGACCATCAACTCATAGAGGTCTTGTATGATGTCTTTAAGCTGATCTGTACGACACGTTAGCTTGTCCTCAAGGTCAACTTCCCGCAGTAGCAGGTTGACTGCCAAAGTCTCTGGGAGGAGAGGAGGGCTTGCCTTCGTAGACATTCTGATCAATCCGGTCTGGCGCCATGTTTACGACCCTCTTATTCGCAAAACTTATGCTGCGAAGAACAGTTCCTCTGCCCCGCGAGCTTCGTTACCAGCTTAGGATCGTGAAACTGGTTCGTTGTTGCCGCCTTGCGCATCAGGCACTACACCGTCCGGAGATCACGTGTGTCCATTTTCAAAACACTCAGAGCTCCTGTTTACCATCTCCATCGCCAACTCCCTCACCTAATATTTACAAATCCCCAAAGCCCTCTACCAAGCCGGTTGCTCAACTTCCCGATCGTCCGGCTGACCTCAGCGCCGATAGCAGCCCGTGGCAAAGTCACAAGATAAGTATACACTTGCTCGACTTCAAAACCGCTTCAAAACAGAGAACGCAGCTCGTTTCAGGGGCGTTGCAGATTCCACACTGTACCGTCTCAACTTTTGAAGATTGGTAAGTCTCGCGATGAATTTGTATTTTTGTGTGTTTGCAAGTTTCACTCTGCAGCCGATAATCGGGGCAGTTCTTGGAAAATACCCAGGCACAGGAGTCGTTCTGAGGTGGCTTAATTTCTAACTATGTGTGCTATGTATTTGAGTGCCCTATCTAGTGCTACTGCAGCTGATAGACAGCAAATCGAGTCTGTATCGTTTTCATCCGCAGCAATTATGCTTGACTTTAAAAAAATTATATGTTTGTGGCGGTGTTGTGACCTTGATGCCTGCATCAATGAATCCCATCCCATGTTTTTCGTAAATCATGTTTCGTAGTCATGAAAGACCCTCCCATCCCAACCGTCCCAGGAGTAGAGAGACGCGACTACGTATTCCCTTCCAATCTCTCCAAAATGCCCTAATCCGGCCAACCGTCTAACCAGTCTCTTGTTGGCGCTCGAAAAAGTCCCATGTAGAAGGGCAAACAAACGTATATAGCAAACATATAAAGAATGATAGGCTAAATCAGATTTAGAGGGCCACTAAATCATATTTGCAAGATTCGGTAGTGGGGTCGCTATTCTTCTTGTCGACGCCGGAGTTGCGTTGTCGGAAGTGACAGGACGGGGCGTCATCTGCGGCGTAAGTGGCGCCTCTATCTTCGGTAGTTCAGTTTGAGGCCTTGCCATCGTTGACGCAGCAAGTGCTCTAGTACTACTGCTTTCCCTCCTCCGTTTCGGTGCGTCTTTAATTTTTGGGTGCGTGTGACACTGCTTCATGTTAGCTTCCGTTTGATAATATATCGCGACAATCTGCTGATTTGGAGAACATACCTTATAAGCATGCCTAAACCAAGTCGTGCCTTTCTTTTTGCTGCTAACCAACGCGACCCATTCATTACAACTCCCACACAAGCCCTCCCAAACATCCGGGTTCCCATCCATACGCCTCGTCTCTTGCGGCTCCTGGAATGGGTTCCCAGTAGCCGCACTAATACCGTGCGTAAAGCTCTTATCGTACCAGAATGCGCTATTTTTAAGAACCAACCAACGGCCGGGTTTGCATATTCCACACCAACCTTCTCGTTTGTTGCCATGGCCGCGGACCCAACGAGGTGTATAGAGGTCGCCATCAAACCGAAGTTCTTGTTCGTGTGGAACTAGATCTGGGTCGCTCGGGTTCATGTCTTCGGGTGGGGGCGGTATCTGCTCATCATTAAGGGAGGCATAGAGATCTGGGGGATCGCTCAGATCGGCGTAGTGCGAGTGCATAGAGTGAGGGTCCGCATTACTTTGTAACATTCTGAATAGTCCATGCGAAAATAGAGGAGGTGGTGTCTCGAAGTGACGAGGTTCGTGGTAAGCGTTTGACGGAAGAATCATGCTATTGCGATGGTATGCTGGGTTGCTGTGAGGCATGAGATACGGGTTTTGCTGGTTTTGGAGATTGGCCATGTTTAAAGGAAGGTGAGTATTTGGTAACGTTGGCGAGGAGTGCCGAGAGGACATTATTTGTGGCTGCACGAATCCTTCTGGCGTGGAATGATAGACGAAAGGTGACGGTCTTCTCGGCCCTGAAGCATATGATCCTGTAGACCATCGTTTGCTGCGGTTGTCTATTGAATACGGAGCGGATCGCATGCTTGGCCTTGGAGAAGGGGACGCTCGCCCACGGCTTTGTGTCCGGACGAGTTCAGACCTATTTTGAGGTGTCATCCGTGGAGACGCGACAGGTGATAACTGGGTAGAAGACATAAGAGAAGTTCTATTGGATGGTGGCGGGTAGTCTGAAGTGAAGGATGGGGCCTCCGAGAGGGTCGCTGAGAATTCATCATATGAAGGCATGTCCGATAAACCGCCACTTGTTGACATAGTGAATGATGAGCCTGACATGCGCCGTGAATTGTATGGATTCTCAAGACTCAGATGATCATTGTCCATCCCAGTGTTGTATCTTAGGTCGAGAATTGGAACGCATTCGTCTGTGGTATAAGCCTGGCCGATGTTCCCTTCGGAGTCGAAGTGCTGCAATTCAAGTACATCTCCACACGCCTTATTACCCCAATCCTCGGAAAGTTGCGAGTATCCTTGGTTCATATACATCGAAGAGGGCCTGCTATCGGCACTTTCAGATGGCTGATAGAAATCCTGGACTATGGCATATGTCTGCGGCATTACTTCGTGGCTTGAAGTGAGTGTCATGGTCGCTGAGTCCCAAGCAGGTAGCGCCGTAGGCTGCTCTGGAATGCAATAGCTAAAGCCGTTCAGGTTAGTGTCCGCCATCGATGCAGGGCGCGGCCGTGACATATTTGGCACTTGTCGCGTCGACCATAAGGCCGTAACTCCAGATTCCACTTGCTTTGCTGCCTCACTCGAGTTGATGTTGGTGGTGGGATAGGAGCGCGGGGTTTGGTCTCTGCGAAACTTATTGTTCGGATTGAAGGTGAAGTTTGGTGTATGGTATTGCTGGCGACTATGTAGTGGACGTGAATCGGCGTCTTTATATGGGCCGGGGACAACATATACATTCGCCTGGTCGGAGTCCATCTTGGAAAGCGCCGGCGAGGTGGAACGGTATAAAATGACAGTCGCTCAGACGTTGCGCCGGTGATATAGGGTGCGTTTTGTGAGCGCCTCTTATGGTAGAAGAGGCAGTAGATATCCGGGTGCTGTCTTGAGTGGATTGGATTAAATGACGACAGTCAGTATTCGGTGTTGATCTTGCAGTGGCTGGTCGGCGATATTGTCAGAAAGCAATCGTGACAGCTATGCTTTGTAAAGAAAGGTACCAATATGAGCCGGTATTTGATATATATGAATTGTTGGGTCAGTAAGGAGTGTATTGAGGGTGACTATATGACGGAATATAGAAACAGCTCGTTTGTGGATCTGCGCAGGCGGCACGTAAAGTGGGAGCCAGCTCCCAGAGGTGATATAGATAAAGTTAAGTAAAGAGTGTAGATGGACCAGTACGTCGATTATGAGAAAGAAATTAGGAAACCCGAAAAGGAGCGACTGTGCAATTGGAGGATGAGCAAGAAAATGTTGTGTGGAACGAACGACGCGGCGAGCAATGGTAAAAGTGGTAGAGAGGGCTACTGGCCATATCCCCGATAATAAGAGAAAGATGTTAAGTTAAAGTACCACCTGTACTTGCTCAGACCCTCTTCAGGTCATCAAATCCCTGGCTAGGATCGGGGACGCAATGTTACCCATGCCTGGATCTCCTGACACGAGGTAGAGTACCCTAGGACGATACTTCACTCTAGAGTGCTTTTGGAACTCTAAACCTATCCAAGCCTCTTTCGAGGAATACCGGTTTGAAGAGGGGGGCAAAGGAGGGGAGAGCGGGAGAGTGGGGTTAGTAAGGACTGGGGTATACTGAAGTAATCAGCGTGGCGTAGAGCAAAAGTGATAAAACATCGGCTCAGCTTTAGCATGTAAGGAGCAGGTTGCGGTTGTGGGTGGTGGTGGGTGGTGGTACTCGAGTAGAGTAACAGTGAAAGGAGAGCCACACATGTCCGGACTTTCAATGATCCCGGTACGAAGTGTTGCCGAAAGAGGCCGTTCCTATCAGGAGGCATGGACATGTGTCGATTTGAACCCGCGGAGCCGGACTGGTTCCAGAAATAGACATCCTACGATACCAGAGTACACCTATACGCGTGGGTACTGTACTGTACGTGTTTTATGGCGTAAATGGTGAGTGCGTGGTGGGGTGTGAGGGCGAAATGCTGGAAGTAGCAGGTTTGATGCCAAGTCACCAGTGTCCCTGTATAATATTTGTGATACCTGCAATTAAGACTCCAGGCGGAAGGAGGGGGTGGCTTGTCTCGTCTCAAACAACCCAACTCGAGGCGGCGCACATCCAAATTCAAGCCCCGCCAGGAAACCCACCACGGAAATCCACCAGGGCCAGTCGTGGGGTAACTTGGGCCTTCTAACTCGTTTAGGCGACGAGGACAACATCAACTGTCGTCGAAACCAACAACACGTAAGTAGACAGCCTGAGTATCCATTGGTCTGGAGTATAGTATTAAGATGCATCTTATCATATCAAATGGGCGCGTCTTCGGCACCCCTCGACGACGATTGAGCGTCGTGGACGTCACTGGGGCGGTTTGTTCCTGATATTCCGTCGTGGGCCTCCAGAAGACGTAACATAAAACACTCCCACTTATCGTACGACAGTAACCTGCGGTCCAATTGCTCGCCATGGTCAGTAAAGGTGATCCAGACCATCATTCCCCTAAATGCGGCATCGTCGCCGTGTGGCTCCTCCTGTCGTTTGAGGTTCAACCGAAGGCACCACGATTCTACCCCGTGGCGCGTCAGCCACTCCCACGGCAACTCCAGAGGGTGATCCGAGCAGAGAACATCGCAATATTGTCTGTGGGGTTCCGCTTGATCTCTGTGATCTCCAAATGCTCTAAATGCTTCCATTCCATGCATATAGCTTGGTCGGTCGATCATTGGGAATCGAGATGAACGATGCCGTCGTCCGCCCAGGAATCGACAAGAGCGCGCACAGGACAATGATTGACAGCCATCTGCCGTGCCGTGGATGGTCCGTCCAGCAGGATCTGGCCCCAACTGCAAAAATGTGTATGGAAAGAACACACATCCGTACTTTGGTATATCCCACTCGCACACCCAATCGCTAGCCCGATGTTTCAGAATCGCACTATCTGAAACCTCCCGCCGCCTCATCCCCGCCCCTGTCCCCCGCCAACGACCCTGTCGACACACCACGATTGGCGACGCCAGCGCACCGCCGCACCATCACTGGTGCGCCATCGCCTTAGATCAAACCTTTCGGCAGAGCCTCGGTATTAGTAACCATTCCATATCACCCACCAAAATGCTTCTAGTCGTCCGCGCCCTACTTGGTCGTCCCTCTCGCTGCGCCCTACGAACGGAGGTGGGTATGTAAGATCTCCCTGGGAGTCAAAACGCCGGAACCCCCGGGTAACAAGCCTATGCCAGACGTGGTGCTATTATAAAACTCCAGGCTGACATGGTGCTAGCTGCTGGATAGACTCTTCCCGAGCCGATCATCGTATAATTTTCACCTGATTACAAGGCTGATGGCCTCCCCTGTGATAACATAGAACATGTCAGGTGAGCAGATGGACGCACATTGTCCCTGCCGGTTTGCATGCCATGGATACACATTGTTCCTGTCGCCCGGCATGCCACATACATATTCCGCCCCTACACTCGAACACAAAGGCGTCTGACTCCTCAGGTACGCATCCAGGCACACCCCAGGCACCACCAGGAACAATAACCCAATCGCAACACACGTCTTCCATCCGGCCTTCCCCAAGGATCCAGGCCCTCTCCCAGCATCGGCAACACCGTCAGCCCACGGCGCAGTCACCCATTGGCCCCCAACGTTTCCCACCCCCAAAGCGGCCTGGCGGCTGAGAAACGCATGAAAGTACAAATCGCCAACCCCCGCGGGTCGAGCGACGCATGAATCGCGAGAGCATGTTTAATATGATGATCCATTTATAACATCGATGTTGTCCAAGGACAGGGCAGGTAAACGCAGGTACGTAAGGTACAGTACAAATAACTTCGCTCAAGCTAGCAACGGGGGAGGGTACGACGCCTACGCAATCGCTCCCCTCGTGTTGCCCGGTAACGACACCGTTGCCTCCTGGCGGTTCTCTGCGGTTCTTTGGTCCAAGCCTGATTCGTCTCCCTCGAGACCGGATTTGGCGTCGATGTACACATGAATGAGCGCCCGCGGTCCGAGGAAACATGCTTCCTCGCGTCCCTGTGTGCTTCCCTCCATCCCGGCGCACATGCCTTTTCTTAGAACTCTGGATGAATTCCACGTGCTAAAACAGACTTTCCCCTTTCCGCATGACTCTAGATTCCCATCCCATCCCATCCCATTTCACCCCAGCCCTTACCCGCCCCTCCAAGCCGGCTATACTGCCCCTCACTTCTCTCCATTAACTCTCTTCCAAATCTCTGCCTCCGTCTCTGCCAGCTTCCCCCCCGCGGTAGTAGCCCACTTCTTCGCCGTCTCCCAGATACTCTCCTCCCCAGCATTATCATCCATATCCCCTGCACGATGCCACTGTCCACTCTGTCCGCTCTGACTAGGCTGTGGTGGGCCACCATACTGGTCTCCTGACATGCTTCCTCCATATGGATTCTGTTGGTATCCTACAAAAGCGTCAGACTTTCTTCCTCCAAACCCAAGATCCCACGATGACTTACCAGGCGGATGCTCAAAGCTCCTCCTCTCCGCTTGCCCCCCATTAACACCCTGGCCCTGCACAGGCAACATAGTGGGGTAATTCCCTGTCGGCCGCGACGCCGTCGCCGTAGGCTGGTACGGATTCGCCGGCGGCGCGAATCCCATCTGAGGGGGGTATGGCGGGCTCGTAGTTTGAGGTGCTGGCTCAGGTGGTGTGTACTTCTCTCCGACCTTCGGTGGTGGCGGCAGCGGGCTCTTCGCTCGTCCTGGAGGCACTGGTACAGCTCCTGGCTGTGGCGGAGGCGGGCCTTGGTCCGCTGTCTTAGTAGTAGTAGTGGGCGAGGGCGTGTAGTTATTTGCTGGTCCAGTTGCGTGACCTAAAGAGCCTGTGGGAGCCGGGACGGCAGGTTGCCCAGGTTGGGGGGCGTATGGAGATGTCGTAGTGGGGACGGCTGTGGTTGTGGCGGGGTTGTTAGATGGTGCTGAGCCTTTCGTAGAGGTTTCTGGACCGGCGGTCTGGGGTGTAGCTGCATTTGCCTTCGCTGCCGCAATAGGGCTCTGCGTGTATACTGGGATTCCAGACATCGTGTAGAGTCGCGGGTGACGGGCGTTGCGTAGATTTATTGACGCGTTGTATCGGTCCTGGTGAGGATGATGAAGCTAAGGATTTCAACTGCGTATCTATCTTCGCGCAATGAGTATCAAAGCGTGCCTCAACTTCAGTAAGTTTTCAATAATTCTGGTGAAAGTGTTCAGATGGAATATATGGATGTTGAAATGTGATGTTACCCAAGACAGAGAAGCCACGATTGAGCTATCAGCTTTCTGAACTCAGCCTCGTTGGCTGCCTACGTCATAAATCACGTGTTATGGTTTTTTTTAGAGACAAGTCTATAAGAATTCTCCAGGCTTCTAGATGCAGAGGAAGACATTCAAATCCTCGATGACCTAGTAACCCTTGCCACTCACGAGTCTTTGGAGGATAGCGACCTCCAGCAATCTGTTCCACAAGCCGAAAGTGGGTATAGACCCCGCTGTGGGGTGAGCTCCGTAGCTGAGGTTGTCAAAGCTCCATGAGCATGGAGTTTGATGTTTGTGAGGGGTCTTTACCTCTTAACAAATTATCCTATTGGTTCGGTCAATTTCCAACTTCGTCAGCAAGTAGTAGTAGCAAAATAGCATGCGAGATTCGGTCTATTTAAACGGGGAAATGGAGGAATTCAGACCATGCTAACGCCGTCGAGTTTTGAGAAATTGATGAGGGGAAGGCAAGTATATAATTGAATAAATAGGACTGCGATCCCATTCAATTCCCTGGGCAGACGAGTATGTGTATTATTTTACAATCCCCAATACTAAAGACAAAGCCCCTTTTGCCCCATTGTCCATCTATACCGAGATAAAACTTCCTTGCACAGAGCACGGAATTCCGGCTCAACCGCACCCGGCTGTCGAACACTATACAAAATTGAGCGGAAGGCTTTGCGAAAAGCTTTCTGAGGTAATATTAGCACATCGGTATTCAATTTGGAGCGAAATACCACTAACCTGAAACTCAGTACTTAGAGTCACGATGGAGACTTCATGAGCTCGAATGATTAATTCACACGCCTGTTCCACCGACGCGTTGGGTCCGATTTGCGGCATTCGTTCTGCAAATAAGAGAATCACAAAGCTCCCATGAAAAAGATATATGCCGAATAAGTATGGCATGTATGAAAGTTCCGGATCGACCGCTAGAATGTCTGTGATGGACTGGGCTGCCGCGATTGAATTCGATGCACACTGTGAGAAATTAAACGAGCTAATCCAGTCCCCATCATCCTCCAGCATTGAGATCGCATCCCACTCTCCGTGCAAGAGAATATACAGGACTTTAATGATATATGTAGCGTAAGGGATAACCAGCTTCGCCCTTTTGGCAAGGGGTGCCTGGGTAGCTGTGCCAGGTGTGGTAGGGTTCGCATTGGAAAATTCTATGATGCTCTGTTCGCATTCCATCAGGGTCTTCTCGATACAGTCCTGCGTGGCGGAAACATCCATTTTAATGCGCGGGTGGTGGCGGCGGAATCGCAGTTCGATAATATCGCCTAGTATGGCCATTAGTGGAAGAAAAGAGTCGAACAAACCAGTCCCAGATATCGTGACAGGAGGTCCAAAAGTGCGATGTGGGATCGCATCTAGTATGAATGTATCATCATCCTGCCAGATATCCTCTGGTAGAGGCTGCAGCACGTGGCATTCGCTATCTGGAAGGTGTAGCGGCCGGTTGTATGATAGAGCTAGGTGTCTATCTAGGATATAGATGAGCCAGAAACCTCTTCGCCGTTCCTCCTGCTCTTCGATCAAAGCGAGAGAATCATCATGTAACTGAGCATCCCCGGCGATTCCTAGTTCGGTGTTGTAGCCAAGGTGCCTAACTAGGCCAACCGTCTTAGTCCACCATTTGAGACAGTCCGCCTTGAACTCCCCACCAGAGGTGACGATTGTGAGAAGTGCGAAGGTCAGGATATCGTCAACTGTTGGTCTAGGCCCTGCCTCAAACGTTCTTTGCGGTTTGTTCCATTCCTTTCCGTCAAGGTCAAGGATACTATCTTCTTCTAACTGCCACCCACCTTCAAGTTAATCAGCAATGCACTGTTTTAAATCAGACTGTTCTGCCAAATGCAGACGTACCATGAACACGATGCCAGCTATCCATATCGCGCCGTTGTAAGTATGACAACGCAAGGGAATAGAGGCGATTGGTTATCCTCTCGCGGGATCCAGGCCTATGGTAAATCTGACTGTCGGCGGTTTGAGCAGCAGCCCAGAGCATGGTTGCCAGTAGAGCAGGGGACGTATTCCGCGGTTTCACCGCATGTAGCAGCGATCTCTTTCGTATAACGGCTGTTAAAACGTAGGGACAGTGAAGCCGCGAGGTATTTCCGTAGTCAGCGAAATAGGTGTCTAGAAGATCACAGGTTTCGGCTGCCGTCAAAAATCCCTTCAGAAACGGGATCAAAGTAGAAATGCATGGATAGCGACATTCGGTCTCGCCCCGTAAGCTTCCTTTGGAGCTGAAGTGGCTTGTAGCTGCGCTGGGTGAGGCATTGAAAGTGACAGGCGACATGAAATCCGTCCATGATGGGTCGTGCAAAGGCAGCGACTCTCCGACAACACCGCCATGGCCTTGATCACTGGCGGAATATGGCTCGGGCGGCTTATTCGAGAGTGGGACTGCCCTCTGGACACCGTCTATCTCCTGGGGGCCTCTCGATATCGCATGCGACTGCGTTTGCTCCGCGTCACCGCTAGATGACGACGACGAAAGTACTTCTATATCAGCAGATACAACGGGATCTGCTTCTGATGCGGAATGGCTTCCTCTACATTCTGGTCCAGACCCATGTGAAGTGTTGTATTGTCTGTCACGATTGGTTTTGCGTCCTCGTTTTTTCACCTTGCGGTTGTATCGACAAGCGTGATGGAGGACTAAAGATCAGTTAAATTTCGAATTCCGGTGGATTGTTATGATGACTTCTCACCATTGCAGCGCCCACTACTCGTGCAAAGACCAATGAGTCACTAACAAGGATTCAAAAGGCAGGTAAAGGGGTGAGGACAATCGTACCAGGGCATGTCGCCATCGCACCGAGTGCGCGACACATTACATCGGTCGCAAGCACGAGGAACCCGTGGTCGAGTTGTACGGTGGTGATTTTGGCCAGGGGGAGAAAAGGCTTCAATCCCCATATCCATGATTATATCTGTATGCGGAGGCAATCCTCAGAAAAGGGGAACTGGGGTGAGTCAAACTGAATTATACGTCAGGAGAACGCGAATTCTGGGGACAGGGTGAGGTCCCCAGGTCCCCAAGCGGGATTACTTTTTAGTTTGGAACGTGATAATTCTAGAGTGGGGTTTTGCCAATAGATCTTGGCATGGTGCCTTCCGTTGCCTTTATTTTGCGGGGTAAGTGTTAATATGCGGGGTAAACTTAATGTATTCTTGTTTTACACAGGTACTTCGGAAGTGTTCGGTTGCGTCAGGCTCTTCGTCTTGACCCTCTTTTACCTTTGTCCCATGAATATGACAGATAGTACCTTCAAATTACCATTTATATTCTATCAAACTTTAGATCGTGATTCGCGATTGGAAGCGGCATTCCCCAGCACAGCTCGGTCTGTACTCCACCGGCGAGGCTGCAAAGATGCCTTTCTTGTGAACTTCTTTCCCTATTTGGATTAATCAGAGCCACAGTGATATAAATCCTGCCTCAGATGGCATGAGTTAAGAGTAGATTCGTGGGATATTTGTGGTACGGTACCCTAGCTAATTTGTGCTATGACCTGTTCTTTGAGGATTTGACGCCAAATCAAATAACCCGATCTAATTACCCGACCAATCTTTCCGACCAGTGACGACATTCGCAACTCCTTAAATGGCCGGATGAGACTAATCTAACCAGGGCACTGCGTACTCTAGTTAGAGCAGTTGACTTCCCCGTGGAAGCTCTCGTTCTAGAATGGGCAATAGATATACCACTCACGTGGTACTCATGTGGAGCTATTGGAATTCAGCTCCAGGCATTCCCCATGTTCCCCATGGGGCCCCTCACTCAATAGTGTATTTGGATTCGGTTGTTAAGTTCAACCAACACAGCCAAGACAGTCAAGACGGCAAGATACCTAAATAATTGCGGCTCGGTATTGATTTAAACCGAGTTGGACTCCCTCTTTCTAGCATGCTATCAGATGCGAACCATATAAAGAGATCGAGGGGGCTCCTCTAAATATCTGGATTGACAGAGACTACCTGCCTCCTCACAACCCCCATTCTGTTTGTGACCTCTCACCTGTCGCCATGCGAATCGCAAATATCTTAGCAGCCGGCCTTGCTGTCCTCGGAGCTACCCAAGCCTGCGAAACCGACGAAGACTGCAGTTTAAATGGCGTCTGTAGCCGGAAACCGACAAAAAGCCTCGCAAGCAAGCCCAGACCTGGGGCCTGCAAATGTGATCCAGGCTGGTTTGGCGATGACTGCGGCAGGTTAGATCTTGCCCCTGCCACTCCAATAAACGGTTATAACCACACCGACGCCGTGGATCCCCTTCACTTTGGGCCATACGGAAATTCGTCCTGGGGTGGACAGATCTTACAGGATCCGCACGACCGTCAACTGTTCCATCTCTTCGCCTCGCAATTCGCCGATGGGTGTGGGCTGACTGGCTGGAGACCGAGCTCTTATATTATGCGTGCGGAATCTAGAACTGGGCCACAGGGGCCATATCACTATGCAGACGCAGTTACCGAGTCCTTCCGCCATAACCCGTCTATCATTTGGAGCCCCGCAGACCAAAAATATCTTCTATACACTATCGGTGTTGACGCCCCTAAAGCTGAGAAATGCCAGAGCCTTACGAATACGCAATGGCCGAATAACATCTCTGTCTCAAGTGCATACAGCATCAGAGGACCTTGGACCCCCCACAAGATGATCCTGAACTCCCGCGAGCCACAGTCAACAAATCCAGCCCCCTGGCCGCTCTGGACGCGCGAAAACCCTACCAGGGGGATTGCCCTAGGCGTTGAAGATAACGCAGTCTACAAAGCTGACAAATGGGATGGTGAATACAAGCTGATCCACACTCAAAATTGGAACACGACCGAATGGAGCCCAACCTGGACTGAGGACTCGTTTCTCTGGCGTGATAAGCGCGGAAACTGGCATGGGCTCGACCACTGGATGATCGACCTCGTGGAACATAACGGACAGCAGTGGCCAAGGGTCGGAGCGCATGTCTATGCAAGGGAGTTAACAGGGCCGTGGCATTTCAAGTTGCAGGAGGCGTATAACTCAACAGTTAACTTTACAGATGGGTCGGTTCGGACCCTGCGTCGCCGGGAGAGACCAAAGATTTTCTTTAGTGATGATGGGGAACTGACGCCTCTTTATTTCACTACTGGGGTGACGGAAATGGGGCAGAGCGCGCGGAGCTCGACTTTGATCCAACCGATTGGGAACAAGTGGAAGAAGTATGAGAAGAAATTGGGGTTCCATTGATTGCGGTGGGAATTTGGTTATATCGTTGCTCTTGAGCCCGACCATTGGCTTCGCGGTTTGTGGACTGGCAAAAAGGAAAGGGTGATTTAGAAGTAGAGTCTTCGGACCCGTAGTTGTTAATTTAAACTAAATCTTTCAACTTATTATAACATCATCGATTATACGAGACGAGTAATCAGCGCCGTAGGCGCTGGTGGTGGAAAGTTGAAGTTCTGATGGGGTGTTATTGTTATCATGCTTCGCTAAGCCAGCCAATCCTGGATTTCAACATTTACTATCCAATCAATGGCGCAGGGGTTAGCCAAAAGTCTGTTTAGATTGGAATTCTCACTTCGTCTCTCCATCGTTAAAGTCTCAGGGGTAATTGACAACGAATTTCCATTCGGTTCGGAGTCTAGAATAGAACCAAACCTGCTTGCCATATTATACATCTTATCATGATGCGTCCGAATATTGCTTGTGTAGGGCAGCCTAAAATTCCAGCGGCCAAGGAAATAATATGACTAAGCTATTTCCTGCACAGTGGGCAGGATTTTCCGCCTGTTCGCACTACACCACTATTCGCGTTGAGCTCCAATGCCGCACCACACCACCTTGCTTCCGGTCTTGGGATGTTTCGATACCCAAATAAATACTGAATTCAGAACCATTGGTAATTCAAGTGTACAGGCAAGATGTTTAAAGAGGCCATTGAGCCGGGGAAGACAGAGCACGGCGCATCAGCTACGGGGGATTGTCACAACACTGAAAAGCAAGAGATTCGCAATGGGACCAATAAGCAACTGGACGTCATGGATGGGACCCAGCTAGCAGATCCTGGTGTTAGGAAAGTCGAAGCATTCAATAAAGTTCTGTCAAAGAGTAGATCGGGAAAACTCCTGCTCATTACCCTGGTGGTCTCAATATGCTCTCGACTACGGCATCACAACGCAATTCAATGCAATTGCATCCTCCTCATTTGGCCACCACGCAGAGCTCGGCGCTGTCAACACTGCCAGTGTTATCATCCGTGGGGTTTCCAAGCCATTCATCGGCAAGCTTGCAGATATCACCTCACGTCCGACGACCTATGTTGTGGTTTTAGTGTTCTATGTCATCGGTTTTGTCGTGGCAGCCACGTGTGACAACATCACCGCCTACACTGTGGGCATCTGCTTTACGGCCTTTGGCAAATCAGGGTTGGATTTCCTTGGTAATGTCATTGTGGCAGATCTGACGCCGCTGCAGTGGAGAGTGTTTTGGAATGGCTTACTGGTGGCCCCTTTCCTTATCACCACATTCATTAACGGCTTCATCTCTGATGCATTCATCCCCGAAAAGTGGAGGTGGGGCTTAGGCATGTTTGCTATCATGATGCCTATCCTGATGATTCCCGCCATCTGGACGCTGTATGGAATGCAGAGAAAGGCAGACAAGCTCGGGATGATCAGCATTGCCAACCCTAGCACCATTGGAAAAAATGGTGACAACATCAAAGATCCCGCCACATATCTCCGCGTTGCCTGTCAGGGTATCATTGACATTGACCTAGCAGGAATCATCCTACTTGGTTTGTCCTGGTCCCTGATCCTTCTCCCTCTCAACCTTGGACAGTCAGCCAATGGGGGTTGGAAAAATGCAAGTATGATTGCTATGATTGTCTGCGGGTTTGTGACCCTCATCCTCTTTAGTCTCTTCGAAGTCTACATTGCACCCAAGCCGGTCATGACCAGAGCCATTCTACATAACAAGGCCTTCGTGTACGCTGTCACAGTCGACGTCTTTAACCTGATGGCATCAGGTGCCAATGAGAACTACCTCTCGTCGTATCTGTATATCATTAAAGAGTGGTCTAATTACGCATGGACGATCTTTCTAGGCATCACAACCCTGACGATTTCCTTCGTAGGGCCCATTGCCGGGATCATCCACCGTCTCACCCACCGGTACAAAACATTGATGGTATTCGGTGGGGTGATCAAGTTGATCGGATATTCAATCAGCATGGGCTCAAACATGCGTAGCACACAGTCAACAACTGCCTTGGCTATGTCACAGATCCTACTTGGCATAGGCTCTGTGAGCGTTTTTGGTGCTCGTCTCGGCGCGCAGGCCTTAGTGCCGCATAAAGACTTAGCAAGTGCGATCGCCATCGCGTCACTGTGCACCACTATTGGAAACTCAGTCGGATACACCATTGCAACGACAATATGGACAGAACACATGCTCAGGTATATGCGTGAGGAGTGTCCACCAGGTACGCCGGACTCAGCACTGAGGGAGATATACGGCTCCATCTCTGTACTGCGAACACAGTATGGCTGGGAGGATCCGGTTCGTCAGGGTGCGGTGGCCGCATACACACGTACCAATGGCCTCATCGTCACTACAGCATGCGTGCTGATCATACCCGTCATTTTCTCATGCCTAATGCCAAGTGAGTATACCACAGTTCCTCCCTGCCTCTTTATTTCTTTCATTTTTGTCGGGCCGCTAGCTAACATCAATGAATTGCTTCATCAGACTACTACCTTGGCAAACAACAGAACGCGGTCACAAATACAGGATTGGATGGAGAGCTGTTGCAGGTGCCGACGCATTCCACTACTAAAAATGAGGAGCGCGGGGCTTCTAAACAGGGCATTTGGTCTAAGATCAAAAATTTCTACTACAAGGAAGTATAAACTCTAGTATATAGAGCTGGCAATGTGCTGCACTAACTGCGAGGACGATTAGCTCCTGCCGACGAATACAGCACATTTTGGTCGCAATCTTTATGCGACCACGGCTTCCGCTATGTCTGGTGGTGCTGTCGGAAATGCTTCATCGCCTTCGAATTTCTTTCAAACATGAGGCTGCAACCCTCGTTCGGGCAAGGAATGGTAAATTTTGCGGATCTCTCTTCCACCTTCCGCTCAAGCTCTAATCTCTCGGCCGAACAATGATTCATGTGTACGGTTGATGTTGCCAGCTTCGTGTTTGTGAACCCACAGCCAGGTGTAGTGCACTTTCTCACAAATTTTGTCGGTGCATCTCTGCTATTGCCTATGGAGAGTCTCACTCCCTGCCTACATAAGAATCGCCTTTCTTCTTCAGCACTAAACTCCTCCTCTATCCGCAGGTAGTGATTAATTTAATTAGTTGGCTCTGCCTAAAGATAAATCACCACAACCTTGATCACTAAATTAAGGCTCACATGTATACATAAGCCGGAGTACTGTGAGATTCTCGCCAAGCCAGACTAAAATCCCGGAATCTCACAGTTTCCCTCCGAATTCTCAGAAACACTCTAGGGCAGAAATCTACACAAATCTAGGTTAAGGATATACTAGACAAGAGCTAACTCTTCGTATAGGGTCATTTTCTATAAGTTAGGGATAGAGTTGCGTTAAGAAGTCATGCTGCAAAATCGTCTATATAGAGTTAAATATAGTACATTATATAATGTTGCAGCTGCCTAAACACTTTGAATATGCCCTTGTTTAATTGCTTAGATAGCTAGAACAATCCTACCCTCTTAAATAGAGGGTGTAACTTGTAGTAGTAGTGACATTATAGTCTATTAGTTAGTTGACGCGTTTAGGTGTTTTGGTTGTTTACTCGCTTAGGTTGTTCACTCGTTTAGGTTGTTCACTCGCTTGTGAAATACGTTAATAGCAAAATAAATGCCATCTAAAATAACGTATTTCACAAGCGAGTGAGGCACACAAGCTTTGTATTGCAGTAGTAGGTGAATCGCAGTCTCGTTTAGAAACTTTGGGCCAGAACCTATTTGATCAATTAGGACTGGCGCAGTGAGGACATGTAGAGCAGACTAACTAGACCCGTTGGTCTTGTTGGGATCTGCGCCTTTCTTAAGCAGGGTCTTAAGCGCACACGTGAGAATTGAACTGCTGGCGACGGTTAATATGAGGGGGGTGGTGTTGTATGCAAAAGAATTCGGGTCCGCCCTAGCATCAATCAATAATGCAATCAGCAGTTGCTGGTCAGTGTAGTCAATACCCTTATATTCAGCTTTGTAGAACCCTAGGGGCTTGAGGTCTGCAGCGTAGTGCAGCGCGTCTTGAAGTGTCAGCTGCTCAAATGATTCCTTCTTCGGGAACAAATTGACTACGCCGACGTGCCATTTGCGTGCGGCAGCGCGCAGCGCCATAATCCTTAAATCCTGTGGCGAACCATTCCACCAGTCCAGCATGTCTTCAACTATAGAAGCATGTCCATGTTGCGCAGCTACAACGAGGCATATCTGGCTCCGACCCACTTCGAGATATCTCTCCAGGGGACAACATGTCCAAAGGCGCTTGACGATATCTCGATGCCCTCTATTAGCGGCAGCTGCAATGGCTGTGTACCTCTGCTTAGTACACCCAGTAATAGAAGCATCTGCACCAGCAGCTAGTAGCAGGTCTATGGCATCCAGGTTGCTGCACTATGCTGCGAAATGAAGCGGGGGACCAAGTTCAAAGTCATACTAAGCCTGGTTGATGTTAGGGGCAGGCGAGGCGCGGAGCAGCTGTCGTAGCTTCGGGACATCATCGTTGCGGATGCACGCGTGTAAGGTGTCTTCGTTAGTAAACTCGTTATTAGGGACGGAAGTTTTAATGCCAGACGCGAAAGTTTTAATCCCTGCGAGACATCGTAAGTGCTGGCCTGAGGAGGTGGGGAGATGAGATGGCTGGGTGTAACGATGGAGAAAGGAAATGGGGAATTGATTGTGGGCAGAAGGCTGAAGGCGGAAGCCTAGACGCTTCAGAACAACAACACAATTTCCGGGCAAGCTTACTAGAGCAACAATTTTTCACAAATTATCAAGCACTCTGTAATGTACGATTACCTTCTTCTAAAGAGGTCTATCTCTTCAGAACTTTATTGAAGTCTCTTCTTAGATAGAAATAGAAAGTCAATAAATACTCGTGACGCGGCTTTTAATAAGTGTGGTCCGCCTTAGAGCTCTTTAACATGTTGGTCAGGATAACATCAGTGACTGTTGAGAGAACTGAAGCCGATTTCGAACGCTACTGTAGCACAAGGGAATTCATGGAAGTTAAAACCCATACAATTAACAAATAATCCTATTCGTCATCGGATCTAGAGTCTCTATCCTTTAACTCGTTGCAATAGCGTACTTGCAGCGATCCGATGCTCCTCCCTCCCCGGGAAAGCACTGTTAAAAGCGAGATGTATCTCTTTCCACGGCAAGCCTTTGTTCTTGAGGCACATCAGCTTATTGTCTTCTTGCTCCATATATCCGAGACACCCACGCTTTCTCTGCTTCTGCGGAGCTGGCCGTGACCTCTTTGCATGAAGTGCGAAAACCAGTGGATGCGCGGCCCCTCAACTTCGTGACGGGCCGCGAATCCTAATCACCAGGGGCCGAAAGGACCATAGTCGCAAGTAGCAAAGAACCCCCTCCCAGAGATATCGGGAGTATAGCCTTGGTATCTAAAATTAAATTGATGGCAGCGGCGTTATTTTCTTGTTCTCCCTCTTGCAGCACGTTATGACTAAGCCCGTAACCCTGAGAATCAACAACGACGACGACGGCTTAGGGTTACTTAGGGTAAGGGATTTCCAATGCAACAACATTCATATCAGGTCAGAACTACGCACAGAGCTGTAGGAGGCATTAATAAACGGTTTTCTCAACTTTTCATGGGTTAATGGCTGCGGGAAAAGGGGGAATGAAGGTCTTAGCCTCAAAATGGTATTTTAGATATGGTAATCTAGACCCATGTTCTCCGCCCCCATCCCATTTTGCGTGGGCAGAATCCGCTCACCGCCTAGAATTATGGCCAAAATACCAACAGCCTTATAGTTAGGTATAAGCACTACCCTCGACTTGCCTCGCTCCCTCCATCCCGCTAAACCAACTCACGCGGTCCTTAGTGAACTGTTCTACCCTTGGCCTGAGCTTGGTCTCGTGCAGGTTGAAATCGTCCACAGTCCCGATACGCAGGATGCTGAGCCCCGGGAAAGCCGCGCCCACTCGGTACATGAGAGTGCCGCACGTGGAACAAAAGAAATTGGTCATTGTCTTCCCCGAGCCGATTGTGTGCGACTGGCTGAAAGTCTTCAGGTTATCCTGGCCGCGCAGATGCTTAAGGTGCGTGTCTGCCACGGTGACATTGGATGCGAACATGGAGGCTGTGATCTTGCGGCAGTCGACACAGTTGCAGACGAAAGTGTCAACTAGCCCCGGGCCTTGTGTCGGCTGGGAAGTTAAAGAGTCAGTATTAGAGCAGAGGCGATATGTGAAGTTAGGAAAAACAGGGGAAGAATGAAAGAAGTTGGAGGCAGTGTTGCTGACAGAGCCGAGCGAACGCGGGTGGGCTGGAGGACTTACGAATGCCAGTTGCACGGCGCCGCAGAAACATGTAGCTGTTGCTTCATCTTCCTTGGACCAGCCATCTCCAGCACCTCCGGCGAGGGGCATGTACGGCTTGGATCTATCAGCGGAGGCGGCCATAGTGGTAGGCGTTGGTGTCAGTGTTGTCAGTGACGTGGTTCTTGGTTCTGTGGATAAATGAAGCAGTTCCTTTGCTAGTATGAGGAGAATGTTGGATTGGAGTAATTGGAAAAGACTATACTATCTAGAAGCATGCTTTACTTATATATGATCTAATGAGTGTGCCCCCTACTCATGGGCTGCTCCCTGGTGATGTAAGAGGCTAGGTGGGTGGAGCTCAGTAAGTCCGAAATAAGGTGATCGGCAATTTCGTGAACAAGATTCGCCTAGGATTCCGCGACTCCGTTGCCCCAGCCTATTCATTACTCCGCAACTCCGCAACTCTAACCATTTGCGGCAATGCGACTTAGGACCACCCATTCCGTCACTCCGGAATGCCCCTCTGTTGATCCCGACCCGCGAAACTTTGAAATGCGTTAAAAACCAGTGTTCTACATTAATTAAATTGACCCTGGAGTAGAATCATTCTCGAAAAATTCTTTCCCAATAATCATACAGCATCAACAAAGCCATCACACCCAAAGCATCTAATAGCTTCATCACTACACAGTTCTGAAGCAAGCCACTACCCTAGACTTCAGGCGCCTCTACTACTTTAGATTTCTACACTTATTTTACTCTACTACTCTCCTACTACAACTACATCTCAGCACAATGGGCTCGACCCCTCTGCCTCGTCCGTCTGAAACGAAGCTCTTTGAGCCGTTGAAAGTGGGCAACGTCAACCTCCAACAGCGGATTGTCTTCGCTCCATTGACCCGCTACCGCAACGATGACGAGCATGTGCCTCTCCCCTTTATGCAAAAATACTACGGCGACCGTGCCTCCACGCCAGGCACTTTAGTGATCTCGGAAGCGACTGGCATCTCTCATCCTGACGAAGGGCATCGCAACGGCCCTGGTCTCGTTACCGATCGCCAGGTCGAGGCATGGAGCAAGGTTATCGACGCAGTCCACGCCAAGGGTTCGTTCTTCTTTCAGCAGATTTGGAGTATGGGACGGGCCGCTTCACCCAAGTACATGGCTGAGCGAGGCCTTCCGTACCGATCTAGCAGCGCCTCGGCTATGGAAGGCACCAACGAAACACCCAAGGAGATGACAGAGGAGGAGATCCTACAGACGATTCAGAACTTCGTCAGCACCGCCAAGAGGGCCGTCACGGCCGGGGCAGATGGCGTCGAGATCCATTCTGCACACGGCTATCTCCTGGATCAATTCCTCGCGGCGGGCGTGAACAAGCGCTCCGACAAGTGGGGTGGTTCCATCGAGAACAGGTCGCGGCTGACCCTCGAGGTTGTGAAGGCTGTCGTTAAAGCCATCGGTGCTGAGAGAGTGGCGATCCGGCTTTCCCCTTACGCCGCCTTCCAGGGATCCGAGAAGCCCGATGCCCACGAGCTCTTCACGTATCTCATTGACCAGCTGAAGAAGATGGACGTCAAGTTTGCCTACTTGTCTCTCGTCGAGGCGACGGGCGATCCGGGAGCTATCATCTTCGACGGCAAGGAGACCAACCAGGGCAAGACTCTGGATTTCATTATCGAGTCCTGGAACAACCTATCGCCCGTCCTAGTAGCGGGAGGCTACCAGCCGGGCACCGCGGGTTGGGCTCTGGAGGAGCATTACAACAAATGGGATGTGATGATCGGCTTTGGTCGGCACTTCCTCGCCAACCCGGACTTGGTTTTCAGGATCAAGAACGGCATTGCCTTGAATAAGTACAACAGGCCCACTTTTTACATCAACAAGTCTGAGGTGGGCTACAACGATTACCCGTTTAGTGAGGAGTATTCGAGGGAACATTCTGAGGCGCAAACGGTGTTGATTAATGGCTCCAAGGCTTAAGACTCGGAGAAGAAAACGGAGGCGATTTAACATTATGCTTGCACGGGCCCATAGAATTACATCTAAGGGCCTTAAAACCGATGCATGACTTTTAAGGATGAATGTTTAGATAGATAGACTGGTAGACTGGGCCCACTAAAGGTATACAATTAGAGCAATATAGACAAACAATAATAACTTTTGCTTGCTTCCCTAAAAATTCATCACACTTGCTTGGACGTGTTGAATGATTCTAGTTTTAGTAGGCTTTGTAGCCCTGATTGCTAGCAGGAGGTAATCTTGATCTGAGGAGGCTAGGTATTAAATGGCAAAATTAAGCAGAGGACCATTCGAGGGTGTATGCTGGCATTTAGAAAACCCAGCTGAGACTGTAAGCCTGTTACGGCTCTCGGCGGGACTATTCCCCGAGCAGGGATCCGGCGGTAATACAGGAAGCGTGATACCGGAACCTCGACAGCGCGAGACAATAAAACTGTGTCAGCAATAAGGGGAGTGATCCCACTTATATTCTAGGCAAAATACATATAGACTCATAGTACCATCCTAACCTTTAAGGCACAGAGCTTGTTCTACTATCAGATTCTGGATTCACAAATGATAAACTCGCAATGCGGTGGCTAAAACACTTTGCTAAGCATACAAAAAGCACTCTTAGTTAGAAATGAAGGTGCTACTTGTCGATTCTCATATTAGCCACACAAATGAGGACTTTGCCATAACGGCAAAGAAGGATAATATAATTATCTACACCTTCCCGTCACATCTTACACACATTCTACAGCCGCTAGATGTGGGGATAATCCAGCCTTATAAACACTTGCATAAGGAAGCTGTGCTTACTGCAATCCAGAATCTAGATCTTAAGTACTCTCTTTAATCATTTATGAGAGACCTCTCTAAAATTAGAGAGCAGACTTTTAAGGAGTCTACTATTACTTATGCATTTTAGAAAGCTGGAGTTTGGCTAGTTGACCGTGTTCCGATCGCAGCTCACAGCCGCTAGCGACTATGGGAACAGGCACCCATAGTAGCCACCAAGGTTACAAGGAACCGCTAAGCGCACAACTGTATATAATGAGGAATAGCCTCGCCTCTTTTCTTCTTATCTCTTTAGATTCAATCTAGCTTACTTTTCCGGACTGGTACCTTGACCTCCGTGACCATCGTAACAGACTGCAGCTTAGCTCTTCAAAAGCTACCCAAATACTTACAGCCATTACCAAGCTTACCTACGCCCCTTACTCCACAGCCACAACTATCTACACTAAAGCCCTCCTCATTTGAGGACTCTGAGGCTAGGCTACAGTACTAGAAAGCGAACATTTTAGTGCTCTTCAGTAGCCCTTCTAAAGAGAGGTATAATAATTAGATTATAGGCACAGAAGAAGTCCTTAGGGTTAGGAGCGACGATGTGAGAGTTTAATATGATAATTGATTTATGTACCTTTCTATATAAATTACTATGAAAGGGTACTTACACCAATTGGTGGTCGCGAACCAACCCTTGAGCGAAGCGAAAAGTTTGTTCCGACGATTAATTAGTAATCAAAACCTAAGTCTGTTTCGCCACTCCAGGCGTCGTGACCAGGCCTCACCGACTTCACCTCAGTCTGTCAACATTCAGAACTGTTCTACGCCATCCCCGCCAATGGCAAAACGACTGTTTTATTCTTCTGCAATATCGCGTCACTGAAATAGACACCTGCACGTCATCCTTGCGGGTATTGCTCGAGTTATGAGCCTCCACGATACCCTTTTTACTCGGCGGGCTAGAAACCATGCGACTGACGCCCAGCCTTCCACAGAGCGGGTTCGGAAGCAGGTTTCGCGAGCCTGCGACTGGTGTCGTGCGAGAAGAATTAGATGTGATAACGGACAGCCTTGCAGAGCTTGTCTTAGGAGGAATGCGCAGTGCGCACGCGAGGGAGTTGAGGCTGGTGAGCCGAGGACATTGCCACAGGCTCTAAGGTACGAGGTCTACATGAAATACCAGTGCGAGGGCTGAGCTGGCCGTTTTGAAATGTCTCTAATGTGGAATACATCTAGGGAAATTGACAGACTGAAGCTGTGCCTGAAGGAACAGGAGATCGAACTGCTCCGCTACAAGTCCCAGTCCCAGTCCCAGTCCAACCCTACGCCCGACCAAAATTCAGACTCATCGAGTCTAGAATACAGCTGTCAATTCTCCTCAAACGACTTCTCACCACTCTCACCGGCGCTGACGACTTTGTCCTTGACTCCGGCTTCAAGACCCCAATGGGAGGGTATCCACGTTGCCACCGCCCGGTCCAACCAGGTCTCGTACTACGGCCCCACATCGTCCTTCTACTTTATGAGTCGCATTGGAGGTTTCTTGGGCAAGGCCTTACAGCAGCCGTTCGCCGATCGAAGCTTACAGCCTCGAGGAGCTAACCGACGTATGCATCTCGGGACTGCTATGGATGATGGAGATGAGCGGGAGGATGCTGTTCACCCGACAGCAAGGGTCGACGGACGAACTGGGCCCCTCACTCGCGCACAAGAAGAATCCTTCCTGGGATTATTCTGGGAAGGATACCATTGCTTGCAACCTATCGTTGATGAAGTCGAGTTTCGGAGACACTTCGCCTCGCTCTGGGAGCCTTCTGGACAGCGTCGAAAGCAGTCCCCTCTAGTAGACATTGTCATTGCTCTTTGTTTGCAGCATGGAAACGCCATCATCCCTAGAGAGTCAGCCTCCTCGTCTGATCGTGACCCATTGTTGGAGGACGCAACGGTCTCGGGACGGTGGTATTACCGCCGGGCGCAGGCATTGCTCACCGCCGACCTCGAAAGTCCCTCCATCACGACGGTGCAATGCTACCTCTTCATCGCCATCTACCTCTGCTGCGCTTCTTTTCAGAACATGTGCCACATCGTTACGGCACAGGCGCTTCGGACCGCTCAAGTGTTGGGTCTACATCTGGAGCCGCCCGTGGACTTGCCTCACGGCGAGAGGGAGCTACGCAAGAGGATCTGGTGGGCACTGTGGGCCATGGATGCCAAAACTTCGGCCAAGCATGGCCGTCCGTTCCTAGTTGATCGGGCCCAAGTTACAGTCACGCTGCCGTCTGACGGCCCGGAAGCTGCGTTCTATAATAGTGCAAGCCTCGGGTCTTACGGACCCAACGTCACCTGGCTCACCTACTCGGTCCAGAGTCAGAAGCTGTTTCTCGCCATGGTCTATGTTCACAACTTGTTATTTGTAAAGTGCGGAGAAGTCATGAGTCGAGATGACCTCACGTGTCTATACCACGACCCTGAAGCGTTGGAATCTTGCGCCAAAGTTCTGGCCTCAAAGCTTCCGGTTATGCGGAACTGGCTCGACAAGGTTCCTGCGGAGCTGAGGACGCGGCGCCAAGACGACGGCGAACCCTTTTCCGCGGACCATTCCGCAGTAGAGCTAGAGGCACTCGCCCCGAAGTGGCTCCAACGTCAACGCATATGTCTTGAGCTCATGTATCACAGCATGATGGTCAACCTCGCCCGCCCCTTCATCAGCTTTTACTCCCACGCGGGAGCCTTCACTCCTGTTGCTGAGCGTCTCGCCACAACTTGCGTCGATCACGCCGTTGCCTACACACTGATCGCGCACCAAGTCGTCACGGAGTCAGATCTCATGGGCGGCTGGACCGAGTATTTCAGCCTGCAATGGAATGCTGCCATCACCATCGTCGGGTTCGTCCTCGCGTACCCCCTTCACCCCAATACACCGAAGGCACGTGAGGCACTGGACAAGGCCATCACTACTTTTGCTACCTGGGGTGAGACCTTCCCTGTAAGCGCCGACGCAGCGACGATTACAAGAGACTTGATGGCCAAGGCAGACCTGTTGGCGCAACGCCTGAACAATGAAATTCTCACGGCTAGTGCTCCAGGAACGGACGATACTGCGGCGGCGGCCGCCGGTACGAACGTTAATGAGGCTGCGAGTAGTGGAGGTGAAGACGGACTGGCGTGGCTTGATCCTAGCCGACAGGAGGATGACCAGTTCAGCCACTTCATGGACTGGGCGTTGTCAGTGGATTCGTTCAACAGCTATGAGACATTTTTCGATGCGAGCAACTCTGCGGATCCCTGGTCGTTCGAGGCCGAACGACTATAGTATATGAGGGCGGGTGATGTTCCCCAGCCTTTGGGTTTATTGGGACCACCGGCCACGCGAGAACTATCGACACAATCGAGCTGTCCTTTCAAGGTTTCCGATGCGTCCCCCAATGGGGCAGATAAGCTAGATAGTTGATTGACTGCGCCAGTAGGAACGCCAATAGCTCTTTTAGGCTTGCGGAAGATCTATTAAGCTTTGAATCGGCTATAATTTGGCCCTGAGTCGTTGACACTTGGCCTGGAATGAAGGTAGGCTAGCCCAAAACTGTCCCCTATCCGACTCGGATGCATTCCTCTGTTCCACTAAACTCGTCCCGCATTCCTAACGGATGATTAACTCGGATTTTAGGTGCAAACTTTATCATTCCCACGTTTGTATATTGGTGACAATCCCATCCCAATAACCGGGTTACATGTCTATCACCATCGTTAAAGTTCAGCTTCATACCGAGGGGTCTGTCGAACAAGGGCCTTGTCAATCGCCACCTTCTGTTCAACCTCGACCGCCACGCCTCTTACCATGGTCAGCCACACAAAGACCCTTCTGGGGCTTTTAACAATCGTTGCTTCAGTAGATGCTTACTAACCGCACGTCATGCCGTCTTATTCAGACTGGGCGTTCTTTTCGATAGAATTTATTTCTTGAACGATGTCCTCCGCAGAGCCGTATTGCTGCAGCCAGCACTTCAGGGTGACAGAACTACAGACATGAAAGTCCTGTGGGAACTGCTGTTTTGCAAATCTGTCTACAACCTCCTCGTGCCATCCATCTGTCCTATCGATAACATCAGGGAAAACAGCATGGCCCATCATAATAAAGTACATAGTGCACCCGAGCGCAAAGAGGTCCGTCTTGATATCCGCTCCGAATGGGTTGTCTCGAGGGAAGTAGAATCTACAAGGCTCGCCACTCCCACCGTCTAAAAGTATCTCTCCATCTTCTGATAGAAGTTTTCCCTAGAAGTCTAACAATTTGATATGAAGTTTTAGGAGGAGATTTGTAGGCTGGATGTTGCAGTGAAGCACCCTCTTTAAGTGGACATGCGCAACTGCCTCGGCAGCCTCTCAGCACTAGGACAATCGCCGCTAGGTCGAAGGGGTCGGATTGCCTGATTCGAGTAGATAATAAGCCAATGTCCCATTCACAGCACGTTCTAGGTAGAGTCCCTTATCTGAGAAGCTTTTCAACAATATAATTCGAGGATGTGGGCCGACGATTTTGAGAAGCTTTCTCTCGACCTCAAGCCAGCTCACATCTCCTCTCGGAGAAGAGGATATTTGAGAACCGTAGACTCATGTACTACTCCAATAAATGCACTGGTCCCTGTGGCAATGACCCTTTTTACCCCTGGAGGACAATAGTGGCGGTATACAGCCACATCTGCACGAACTGACATAGCGAAGGTTGGCTGAAGGCGCCGATTTTCAATTATAGATGTTTCAAAATAGAGACGTGTTGACGTTACAGGTAAGTCGGCAAGGTGAGGCCTGTTATATTGCAACAGAGACTTTGAGGAAACCGTATCGATCTGGGGAAGCTACCTACTTATCGTGGTCTGTGCGTTTAGTGGTGAACCAACCCCCTTGGTACCACAGAAGCAAACCAGTCTCGAAACCACATGACCACATCTACTCCACATTACGACTTGAATTTAGACGTGCGGATTAAAACGTTAATACAGTATAAAGGATATCACAATATGCCAAAGATTTTAAATGAGCCGAGGGTTTGAATTCGTGCTGCTAATACGATAGATTGTCCGAAGTCCTGAGATCTGAAAATTCGACGATCCTCCATGGCCTGTGAATCCTCCCTGAGCCTCGTCGATACCTTCCACACGTCCACGAGTTAGATCGGAAGAAGTCCATGATCCATGACATGTCTTGTACACGGGTTTCTACCAACACAGGAAGTCATTTTTGCAGCCATTTCTCATCTTAAATTGATGGAGAAAGCCGCTCCACCTTCGCAATCATGGTTTACAAAGTGGTGGAAAGCCCATCCAAGCCTTCGGAAGATTAGAACAAAGCCAATTGCCACTACTCGTATTTCAGGTCAAGATGTGGAAACTGTAAAGGATTGGCTTGAAGAATTTGAAGCTGCTATTACAACCTATAAGATTGACTGTAGTAAGATTCACAAACTTGATGAATCCGGCTTCCGAGTTGGATGTCCAAAAGGGCAAGAAGTGATTATTCCACTTGATATTAAAGAGCTGTACTCTTTAAGCCCAGAAGACCGCCGTTCTATCACAATAATTGAAGCTATTTGTGCCAATGGACAACTACCAATTCCACCAATGATTATAATTCAAGGAAAACACTATGTGCACTCACGGTACACCAATGGTTAAGAAGAAGATGAACCAGTAGTACTTTCAGAAAAGGGCTTTACCAACAATGAATTAGGCTTACGATGCTTAAAGCGCTTCATTGAACACACTAAAGCTAGTTCAAATCAGCCGTGGTTGATGTTATTGATGGATAATCATGGAAGCCACGATACATTGGAGTTTGTGCAGCTTGCACGTCAAAAGTCATACTAAGGCTAGTGACCTCGCCGACTCTAAGAGAGCGCGATCACATCCTCGGAGGTGTGCGAGGGGGCCAGCTAGAGGGGGCCAGCTAGCAAGAGAGGCCGTGCAGTAGAGGAAGATCCAACCTATTCTGTCAGCGTTCCGAGTCAGAAGAGAACAAAGAGACCGTCAAACAAGGTACAGGGGAGTGAAGAGATTCCTATCCATGGTTATTTCACACTGAAAGAGGACCAGTCGGAACTCGTGTATTGTCTCACCTTTGCTCAAGGACAGTTACCGTCTGTTCATGAGGGAGGGCCGAGACAAGCCGTGTCCACCGACCTCGGCGAACTCAGCCGGCTGTCTCAGTAACAGACCATGATCAGTGGAGGATGCGCAAGGTAATCAGCCGCAAAATGATTGACGGTGAGATGTACTGTCGTGTGGATTGGGCTTCGACGTGGGAGCCCGAATCTGAACTGGTGGTCTAGCAATTCTCGGCTTCGGATCGAAGCCGAATACTTGCTCTACTCTACTTGTTAGTATAAGAGTGGGTGTAGTTAGATTGAATGCCTTGTCTCTTAAAGAAAACACAGGGAACAATCCCGCACAGTACAGCAATGGCGGAGGAAGCTCCAAATACCACAGCCGGGTCCTTCTTCGATGCATCAATTCGCGTTCAGCCAGACGCCATCTTTGCCTTGACAGCAGAATACAATGCCGACCTTGCTGCTTCCAAGGTCAACTTAGGACAAGGGACGTATCGCGATGAACATGGCCAGCCTTGGGTTCTTCCATCTGTTCGTGAGGCTCGCAAGCGTCTTGAACAGCAAGGATTGACTCACGAATACTTGCCCATATTAGGCCTGCCTGAGTTTCGGCGAGTCGTGGCTGAAACTATACTGGGCCCGGAAATTTATCTGATAAAAAATTCGCAGGTAAGATATGATTCTAGAAAGCAGACAACCATAGAGTTGGCCTGACATTTAATAGATAGCAAGCTGCCAGAGCTTGTCCGGCACTGGAGCGCTTCACCTTGCTGGCCGGTTACTGGAACGTTGCCGATCGTCGAGACCCAAAGTCTACTTGCCAGAGCCAACTTGGTCCAACCATATGCAGGTCTTCTCGTCTTTAGGATTTGACTGCCAAAAGTTTCGCTACTATGACCCAGAAAGTAGAGAAATTGACATGGAATCCTATTTGACGGTTCTCAGTGCGGCTGAGCCGGGATCTGTCGTGGTTCTACATGCTTGTGCTCACAACCCCACGGGCTGTGACCCGACTGACCAACAGTGGGAGGAAATTGGTCGCATTATGAAGGAGAAAGACTTATTTCCCTTATTTGATGCTGCTTATCTGGGATTCAACTCAGGTAGCTTAGACCGGGACGCCTTTGCAATAAGGCACTTCATCAACACTCTTGGTATGGAAGCTGCTGTGTGCGTATCATTTGCTAAGAGTATGGGTCTTTATGGTATTGACCCCATTCAAAGTTCTTGTGGTTTCAAATGAGTGCTTACGCTAAGAGTACCCAGGCGAAAGAGTGGGATGTGTCTTTTTTGTTGCTTCCACGGTCGAAATTGCTCTGAATTGTACTTCAGTCTTGGAGCAGTCCCAACGTTCCGAGATCTCGAATCCACCTGCATATGGCGCAAGGATTGTGAATATGGTCCTCAACGACATAAATCTACGCAGTATGTGGTACGATGACCTGGTTTCCATGAATAGCCGCATCCGATCTATGAGGCTAGCTCTATATGATAACTTGATCAGCCAAGGTATGTTAATGCTGCATTTTATTCGCGTGTCGTTTAGTTGACGGCAGGAAGGAGCTCCAGGTTGTTGGAAGCACGTAGTATCACAGTCCGGCATGTTTTGCTACCTTGGACTACCTCCACAGGTAGTTATCAAGTTGAAAGGTAAAAGTCCTTGATGATAATGCTAAGGAGATGCTGATGTTGAGTAGAAAAGTATCACATATACATGGCAGAGGATTCCCGTATATCTGTAGCTGGCCTCAACAAAGCTAATGTCGTTTATGTAGCTGCAGCTATTTCCTCGTGTCTGGAACTTTGAATTATTTTCCTAAGATAGATGGTGGCATGTTGTAACAGTAGACAGTTGAGCTGATATGTTCTGCTGCTGTCTAACAAGGCAACTGCAGCAAAACGGGACATCAAAAATTAACAAAGGATAAGCATCATTTGATGAAGAGTCATATGAGCACAGTCATAGTTAGTCATAAAATAGGTACATTTTAGGGGTAATTTCACAGTATTTCTGTGCAAGCTTATATAATATTCTGACCCTTTATATAACTATGCATAAATACCGTTAACGTACTTGCATAACGAGTGGCCATGTATAACGAGTGGCCACCTAGATTTCTCAC
>JPKC01001433.1:0-10141 GCA_000750925.1 Pseudogymnoascus sp. VKM F-4518 (FW-2643) | reverse complement strand
CCCAATCCAACCCAAATACGCCCCCTCCACCTCCCCATCCCAACCCCCAACCCTGCCCTAAATGCCTCTCGCTTCCCAAAGCCCAGAAGACAACCGGATATCTGTCGAATGATCAAACCCAGCCCACCCCAAAGCCCAAAATTATCCCCAAAAAAACGCCTCCCTTTCCACCTTACCCCCCCCGATGACCCTCCCCGGACGACCTGCATGCAATGCTGAGACGAAACGAAACGATGAAACGAGACGCTGGTGAGTGTCCAACATTCGCTAGGCGCTATGTACAAGGATATGTTCGCTTGCGTCGTGATATGTTCCTCCCCGAGTGTGTTCGTGTTGATGACAAGCAGGTGCGGTGTCGCAACTATTTCCATTACGCATACCCCGCCACCAGCGTGCGGCATTGCCTACGCCCGGTATGCATGTATGTAGTGTTTGCCCCCCGAGCGTAGCCGCATATCACCGCGGCGACACGACCCTTGGCTTGGTACAGAGTTACACAGCCAGTGTACCCCGAACCCCAAGTGCAGCCCCTCAATACGTCGGATCACGAGGTAGATTATTATTCCTCGGCCCCGCCTCCCCCCTCGCGCGCGTCCACTCCTCGTTCCCGCTCTGCCTCCCCGCCGGCTGCTCAGCAGGCAGCTTCTGGTCGTCGCTCGACGACGTCCTCGACGGCGGGTTGGGCGGCGTCGGCGGCTCCCGCGTCGGCTCCACGGCCGCCAAGTCTGGGACGTTGACGCGGACGGCCTGCGCGATGGAGCCGACGACGTACCCGCGCAGTTCGCGGTCCTCGCGACTATCCTCCTTCTCGAGGCGGAAGCGCTCTTCCTTGGGCAGGTTGGCGCGGCGGAGGGTGCGGATCTCGTTGAGGATGTAGAGGAGGACTTCTTCGGGGCAGCGGTTGCGGTGCTCGGCGTGGTCGGCCTTGCGGACGTAGCGGCGCGTGACGTCTGTGACGCCGTCGGCGGAAAAGCCGATGCAGTATGAGATCTTCTTGCCCCAGCCGTCGGTGTAGAGGCGGGGGTTGTCCCAGGATTCTTCGCAGGCGTCGACGTGGACCCAGCGCTTTTGCATCTCAGAGTATACTTCTGTCCAGACGTGGTCTTCGGCGTTCCAGACCCAGCGGACGCGGCCGCCGACCGCGCGGCAGAGCATGCTGAAGCAGTTGGCCCATTCGCCGCAGCGGCCACGGCGGGTCTGCATTAGCCGCCAGACGTCGCTGTACCGTGGGAACCGTTCATAGGCTCCGCAGTCGCCTGCAGAGCAGCGGTATAACTCGACGCGGAGTGCCCCGCACGCAGCCTCGTCTGGTGTTGGTCGAGCCATTCCTTGTGCCACAGTCGGTGACATGCATACTGGACACGCTGGGTTGTTCACCCATGTGAAGAACGACCGCTTGAACCATCTAGGTTCCAGTTAGCCGACGCACTTCTCATCAGGAAATGGTTCATCGTACCTTAATAATGCCCGAATGACGCAATCCTGATACCCCCACTCCGGCTTCCTGCCATCGCCCATGCTCTCTGCCTGAGCCTGCAGCACTTCGCTCTCCTCCTGTGCCTCGCCGTATATCCTATCCAACGGCAGCGCAAGCAATGCTTCATCCAACAAGCCCGGGTTCTCGTAGTTGGTCGGCATCGCCGACAGGGTGAGTAGTAAGTTTCTGAATTTCTGGGACTGCGAGTCGTTCGGCGGCGACGGCAGCTTCGGCAGCCGCCGCAGCGACGAGTATGAAGGTGGTGTCTGTCCTGTCGCCGAGGAGCTCGACGTCGTCGGTCGCATCGGTCGCGAGCTGGAGCCTACATCGGCGCGCAAGTCTGATGACGACGCCCGTTCCCTCGGGTGCGGCGACGCATTGCGCGACCGCGAGCGATCCAGCTCATTTAATCGTTTCGTGCGCAGCAGCTGCTCGAATTGCACACGCAGGTCCTTTGCCCATGCCTCGTCGAACTCCTGTGTCGGCGCTGCTCCGCCAGGCCGCGGAGGCCGATTCGAGTCCGCCATGTAGTGCAGGCAGATGTGGAGGGTATCCGCGGACTCGACCTCGCCGGTATCGTATCGCCTGTGTCGTTGCTGCTGTAGTTTCCCTATGATGTTTGTCGTTGGTTTGATCGGGAAGTCGTCGTCGTGGTCGTGGTGAGTCGTTCGGGGTTTATGGTGAGGTGCGCAGGGTGCAGAGGGTGAGTCGCTGAATCGCGTGGAGGTGGAGGGTGGACCGCAGCACCAGCACAGCCAGCCTTCAAATCGCCACTTTCGGTGGTCGCAGTACAAGCCGTCAGGGTCGCGGGTACAATTATAGAACAACGCCCTTCTTGCCTTGACAGAATAAAAACTCTATGATGAATAGAATCGCATAGTTCTATAAAGTATAGACGATGCAGGATCAAGGGATAGATATGCCGTAGAAAGAGTTTTAACAGTATGGTTTTGGCAACAGTGCGATGGGGGAAGGGGAATGGGCCTTTTCGGGAGTTTGGTGGTAATATGGGGCTCCATGTCTCTTTTGCCTGGTGAGGGCGAAAGTGCTGGCGTGGAGAGCTGACGACGCTTCACACCACACTGGATGATAAGGCCACAACCACGAATAACTGCGAATAACTGCGACTAACTGCGAATAACTAGGACTAGTGTCGACTAACCACGAATAACCATCATAAACCAGTCTTCTGATTGGTCAACGCTGCAAAACGTTAAAATGGGTACGCGCAGTTACACGCAGCCATACAAAATTTGAAAAAGGGGACAAGGGGGGTAAACGGGGCAAATTCACCCCCCCCCGGCTATGTCTTTCTTACTTCCTTCTGTAGATTATAGTACTACAGTAAGACTACAGTAGGATTCTAGAGTAGTACTTCCTCTAATTATGAAACTCGTTAATAATACGAAATAATACTGAACATCACCACACACACAGATTCGAGCAGAGTACAGTGGTAAGTGGGTAAATGTTTGAATGGGTATCCGTAGTCATTATGAAAAAAACTCTGGCTGTGCATCCATCCCTACTACTCCACATACTCTACAACAACACCCCAACACACACACACACAACACACACACAAACCAGAACTCCCTCACAGTCCACGCTTCTCCCACTCCTGGTCCCCATAGTACCGCGGTGGCAACTCCAGCTCCCACTCTGGCCGCTCCACCAGCGCAATCTCCAGGCTGCTGCTGGCGTGTACACCCGCCGTCGTCGCGGGAGCCTCGCCACCACCCAGGGTCACTATCCCCATAATGGGTCGGTATTTGTACGTATGCCACCAGTGCGGCGGTTGATCTGAGCTCCCCTCGTCGTCGTACTCCGTAAGCTCGCCTGCCTGTGCTCCCTCCGCGTCCCCACCGCGACGTAACTTGCCCTGTGCGGCCCCCGCGTCGTCGCTCCCCTTGCCGTAGTCCATACGGTCGTCTTCGTCATCCTCATCGTCGTCGAGGATGCCTTGGTTATTCCGCAGGCTGAACTCACGTGGTTTACTGTTCTCATCCTCGTGGATTACCCGCTGCATTTTCCGTGACATACCCGTCGTGAGTTGCTCGTCTGGGATCTTACTTCCCGCGCCGGATGTGCCCTTGCGCGGGTTATCCTGGCCGGTGATATGCAGGTGCTTCCTCTTGCGTTGTGCGTTCGCTTCCATCTCGGGTGGGAAGTCTCGTGAGAGATCGAACATGAACATCCACTTGCTCCCATACAGCCATAGTCTCTCTTTAGAATCGGCTACATCCCAGAAGCACCCCATGGCCTGGTCCCGAAGACCCTTGAATTCCTCGGGAAACTTTGTGGTTGGGTTGCTTCGCGACCAAGCTGTCAGTTTGCCACTCTTGGCTTCAAACTCAAAAACCGCTGATGTCGCTGTCACCACTAACAAACGATCTTCCGTCGCTGGCGCGATCGATGCAGCACATGGTCGGAATGATAGTACGACAGCAGCCGCAGGAAGCTTGGGAAGAGAAGATGTGGATGGGTTACGCGTCCAGGATTGTCCCTTCAGTGTAATCGACTTGGCTGCATCGTCCTCGTCCGATTCGTCCGACGATGATTCTGGAGACGCGTCACTCTCTGATATATCATCCGAGTCAGGGCCATTCTGATCACCATCGTCCTTCAAGAGCCAGGTATCAATGTACCCCGCTAGGTCGCTAACTGCCAGAATGCGGCTGTCAGACGAAAAGGCGATGCGGTTGATATTCCTCTCGTAGTCTCCGAGACCGCTGAACCTGGTGGCCTTGTCTACCTTCCTGTCTAGTCGTGAAAGCTTTGCGGGAGACGGTAAGGCCCTGACAGTAGACGGCGACTTTGCAACGTCACCCACGATACGCGTGGCAACAATGCGGTTGTCTCTTCGCACGATTACAAGCCATTGGCCATCCGGAGAAAACTGAACAAGGCGTGCCCCACCACGGGACAGTTTTTCGGAAAGATCCAACTTTGACACTCTCAAAGCGTCACCTTGGTTACCACCTCGTGATCTCAGTTGGAAGAGTTTGACTTCGCTGTTCGTAGATAGTGCGAGAAGTCCACCGTGTGCCGCCACAGAAGCAGAATTGATATTAGCTTCTCCCTTGATAATGACCTTGGCCACTAGCTTCCTGCTGCGGTGACGCTCCTCGGATTCGCTGTCGGATTCAGCATTCTCGTTGGCTTGCGTCAGCTTGCTCACGCGCCAGATGTGAACCTCGCGGTCCCACCAACTCATGAGAAGTCTCTTCGCTGGCACGCTCTGCACTATCGGTTCTTGGGGGAGGTATGGCAGCATGCGCTGGTTCTCCGCACCGAACTCCCGAAGGGGAAGGACGATTGGCGTCGCATCGGGTCCTAATGAGTATTAGTATTTTGTAAAATCGGCCAATGGGGTGGGGAAACATACCTCCAGATACGACAAAGCTCATCCCGCGTCCCTCGAAGGAGGTCATAGTTTTGACATCATGATTGTGGAGACGTTTATGGCTGACTTCTGCCCAACGCGATTTCGGGCCTCCCGCTTGCTTGTAAACGACGGTCCGTCTATCCATGCCTCCGCTGAATACAGTCGATCCATCTGCACTAGCTGCAAGACTGAGAATATCCTGTCGGTGGCTCTTGATGCGTTGAATCAAGGTATAAGTCTTTCCGTCCCATATCCGCAGTTCACCGGTAGAGTCTCCAGACACTATATTCCCATTCGGCAGGCATTTCACTGCCCAAACTATAATCTCCTTCGGTCCACCCGATGGTCCAGAACCAAGTGATATGCTTCTGATCGATGTCCCATTTCGACTGTCATAAACTCTGATTGTGCTATCTGTGCACCCAGCAACCACAATGTTGCGGTCCTGGAAGTTGACGCTTATAATCTTCGCCTTCTTCGCGGATGGCCGAACGAGAACACGCTGCAGCTTCAGGTCGTCATCGGCCGTGGAGTAAAGCACGAGAGCACCATCTGTGCACCCAGTGATCAGGTTCTGGCCATTCCAAGCATCCGAAGCGCCATTTGACTGTTGCTGAGCCTTCTCTATTTGCGGTTGTGCAGCCAGGCACCAGATCTCGCCGTGGTTTCCGCTCGATTGGCGCAGCGGCTGCAGGCGCTCAAGGTCCCATTCCGTCACAGTTGTGGTGTAGCCAATGCTGAAGAGTCGGAGTTTTCCTGGTATAACTTTGCCATCCTGGTCTTCTTCATCTGGGTTTTGGACCCAGGCCAATCCATCTACGCTGCGATCTTGGCCGCCTCGCAGGATCGTCTCTTGGAACCATGCGCCATTTAACGGGTTCCAGATCTCGATGTCGCCGTTGGCTCTTCCTATCGCAAGCCGGAGGGTGTCGGATTTATTTGTTCTGCCGATATGCGAATGAGAGAATGCTACAGCATTGATTGTTGACGGGGAATATGGCACGAAGCGACAGCGGTGGACATCCATGGCGCCGATATTACTTGGTACCTCGACAGCAAAAAAGTTCGACAAGAGGCAATGAAGATAAATTCAGGTGATAAACAAAATGGTCCGTGCACTTGGTCTGTGCGGGGCGAATTGTCTGGTGGGTCGAAGGCTTCTAGCGGGGATTCACCAACATTGTCCCCCACTGTGCAGAGTTCCATTATGGGGGCTTAGACTTTTCTATTTCTACACAATTAAAAGACACGGCTTCAACATACGTCAATGGATAAATTAATAATTATTCCTATCTCTTGGGAAAAGTATCTTTGGGTCATCAAAGGATGGCCACAGCAGATGCGTAGCTGACCGAAGAGTCCTTGATATCTTTCACGTCGCTGCTGCGCTCATACCGAACAAACTTAAATCGCCCACCATTTTCTGCAGAGATCTTCCCGTCTTGTTCGAGAATCTCTAGCGCTGCCATGACAACTCCAATAGGATGACGACCGCATACAGTATTGCCCGTGTCCTTCAAGTTGTCCAGGAAGCCCTGGTGCTTCCCTTGTTCAATGGCGTCCATGGCTAGTTTGTCTATCCGGCCTATACTCTCATGAATCCAAGGGTTTGTAGGCGTTTTATCGCGCCGGCTGAGACTGTAGCCATCGGAATTCGCAGAAGGCGATGCTGGGAGGTAGTATGTGTACTGGAATCGTTCGCCCCAGTGACAGAAGTCTGAGCTCACCACGAAAACCGATGTTGGATCAGCAAGGTATGGCGCGAAAATCTCCCCATAACTTCGCTCAGTTGGTCCAGATGTGGCACCGACGAGGACTGGGATGAGCAGAGGGAATTCCTCGGGTGTTTTGAACGTGTTGGCAAGGACCTTGTAGATATATGGCAGGTGCATCTCAAGGCTGTGCTCAGCTTCCTCGGGTTTCGCTTTCCACGCATCAAACTTGGAGGTTGCTTGAAGTTCTTTGATAGTTGACTGGTCTAGCTTGAGGTTGCCCAATGGCGTAGCATAATACTCTTGCGAGGATATCGCACAGCCAGACAGATACATGGTGTGGGATGGGCCCAGGAGGAAGACGCGTTTGGCCTTTGAGAGGTCTAGGGACTTGTACGCCCAAGCAGCAGCAGGGCCGGAATATGAGTAGCCGGCATGACTGGGCCTGAATTAGAATGCTCATACTATATGAGAATATGTTAATACTCACGGAGCAATAATCACTCTCGCACCTGGAACAGGTAGCTTGTTGCCATCGATGCTGTCGGGAACCTGAGCCAGCCAGCCGTCCAGCTCACGCGAGAGCGTCGCCGGAGCTGAGGAGTACCAAGAGCCTGCATGGCTTGCAGCTCTGGTAGACATATTTCGCAATACCTTTCTATATGATGAATGTGGTATGATTGTCCGAAGTGATCTTCAATAACGTCTCTATGGGGAGTTACGTATTCATACGATCTTGGGGTTGCACCACGAGGCTGACAAGGCGGATGGCGACTGTCTGTTATCAGCGATAACCGATAACCCCGCGCGCGCCCAAGCTCTTCCAATTCTGGTGTTAGCTCAGTCGCGTCTTCGCAAATGGCACTTTACGCGGTCTGATCCACGCTTCCTCCAGCCACCTCTTTCAACCTCCTTACACATCAATTCCAACATCCCATAATAACAAACAGACAATTACAAACATCTATACCGATAAATCAGTACATCGCCTCATATCTTCTAATTACTCAATTCCCACTCAATCAACAACCCTCACTCGATCAAAATGCTTCTCAAACGCAAGCGCTCCGACTCCGAGATGTCCAGCCCGAGCTACTCCATGTCCCCGAGTCCAACACAATCAGGAGCCATAGCATCCGCACCTTACATGTCCCAATTCGGACATGAAATCACTCCTCTCCACCTCTCCAGCCGAACCCGAAAGCGAGTCCGCGACAACCGTCCCTCAGAGCACCAAATCCATGGTAAATACCCCTGGCTTCACGCGTTCCCTTTGAAGCAAACTAACTCCCTTAGAAAACACACTCAACCTCCTCTTCTCAGCCCAAAAACAACACCAACAACCCGAACCCACCTGCCCCCAAGCACCAACAATGTCCATGTCCCCCCCACCCCAACAGCAATCCTCACTCCACTCCTTCTGGGCCCTCCCCGCGCGCCCAACCAGCCGCGATTCCAGCGCCAATTCAGGCACCGGCCTTTCAGCACCGGCGTACTGCCAGGAGACGAACTGCGAGGACTGCGATGCGGTGCTGGTTAATGGCGATGGCGATGCGATGGAGATGGATGTCGATGTTGATATGTATGGCGGGGGGGCGTCGGGGTTTGCGTGCGAGCAGTGTAGGAGGCAGGTTTGTCACCAGTGCGCGGTGTCGAATTTGGGGGAGCAGAGGCAGTGTCTTATGTGTGCGGGGAGGAGGAGGTGGGTTGGTGGGCTGGGGTGGGTTAATGTTTGAAGCGTGAAGGGGTGTGTGTAGAGCGTTTTGGGGGTATGTTTGTTGGGGGGAGGGGGGGCAGATGTTAACCTCGTTGGTGGCACTGGGCGTTTTGAAAAGGCGGGATTACCATTTTCTATCGACCCCCGTGTTGAGGGGTCGGTTTTGTTTAATTTTGTTGGGGTAGAAGTCTAGGACATCATATTTCGATGGGGCATGGGGTGTATAGCTTTTGTATCTTGTCGGCAGGGGAGGGTTTTGTATCCTGGTTGGCCAATGGCACGCCCAAGAGTCCGAGGATAGGTCTTGCATAGCTGGGTGTTAATATATGCGATTAAATCTGTTTAAATACCTCGATTTGGTTCAATTTTTAAGCTTTCGTGCCGCCTAAAAGTGTGAAGAGGGATTGAGCATGGCTGAGGATTGATGCCGCAATTTAGCTCGTTACAAGACCATAAGATGAGTTATGGCTATGGGTGATTGGGAGCTTATATTTAAATCATGGTTACTGTAATCTCTAACTTTACGCACAGTCATTGTCACAGTGTTGAGAGGTATGAGTAAGTGATTTATTAAAATCTTCAGCGTGATAATAATATTCGTAGGTGATTAAATCCCCTTTTATATTATTTAAGGACCAGAAATTAAGCACCAACAAGATAAACCGCAAGGGAGTCACGCTCACCCGCTTAAGGGGCCATCGACCGAAGCTAGCCAAGGTGAGGATGCGAATATTTTCGCTGCACTGAAGCAGTAATAGCTAAAAAGCAATCACCACACAGAACACAGCGACAACAGGATAACGACAGCATACTAATGACGGCAGCAAAGCCACGGTGACAGCATACCGACGACGACCGAATCATGGCGACAGCAGCACAACGACAGCGGTGGCAGCATACCGACGACCGAACACGGCCACAGAAGCAGCACATATCAGACAGCGCACGCAAGTCGGATGGGTAGGTCCAGTTCCAGCTCTAATGGGCCCCCATGACGCATCGGGCTCTTTCTTAACGCTTCCGATTAACGCTGTCGCTCCTCGCTTCATCGCCTACGTATATGGTGGCATCGGATTGTACGGACAGTTTGCCCAGGTAATTGTACAGTACATACTACTATGAATAAATCTCATAGTTTTCCTCACGTAAAACATAAATAAACTCTCACCTCCCCACACCCATCCATCACCAGTGAGAAACAAATCCCAATCACCCATCAACCCTCCCGTCTCACAGCCGCCCACCAACCCGTTTCTATATTTAGCCACCTCCCAAAATACCCCCTCCCTCCCCCTCAAGCTAACGAACCGCCGCCCGTCAGAAGCGAACCGATAGCGCCAAGCACTCTCCGAAACATCCAGAACAAAAAGCCGCAGCACGCTACGCTACCCTCCCACCCCGTCAAAAGAAGAAAGAGGCGCTGTCAGGGGCGTCAGCTGAACCACGCAGGCGCGCAGGTTTCGGCGTCTGCAGCGTACGTATAGATGTCAGCTTGGGATAAGCGTGGAGCGGCTGAGGGAGGGATTAGTCCGTTGGTGATTGATGGGCCGTAGCCGTCGGGGCGCTCAGTTCGGGGTTTGAAACGCTGGGGGAGTGTGGCTAGAATGGGTTGAGGGGGTTTGATACGGTGTGCGTTTTCTTGGGTGTTGGGGGAGGTAGGATTGGTGTTTCGGGGGCGTGGGATAAATATTGTAAAAAATTGATCAATGGAGAAGGTAGGAGCGATTAAAAGGATGTATATATGATAATTGCTGTGCGCTTGCAAGTATAAGTATGATTGATGCACAGCTCCTCTCGTTTTTACCGCCCCACCACCACAGTCAGTGTCCACCACGCCGGCAAAAAAT
>JPKC01001431.1:0-18506 GCA_000750925.1 Pseudogymnoascus sp. VKM F-4518 (FW-2643) | reverse complement strand
GGGATTTGGTGGGGGAGAGGGGGGGTAGGGAAGGGAAGAAGGAGGAGGAATGCGGTGTCTGGCGCGGGGGGGTTGTTATTTGATCACGATGACGATGATGAGGTGGGTAGCTTGACGAAATGGGGGGTAATGCAAATTGCACAGACACAAGATATTGTATGGGAAGATCTATACAAGTCTCTCTATATGAGTTTGGTCCTCTCGGATTGGTAAATGTAGCAGTTGGGAGAGATGAATTGAAGCTCGAATATTTCAAAATACGCGTTCTAGTGTGTGGGTGTGAAGGTGGTGATGCTTTTGTTGTGAGGGTTGAACTTCTATAAGTCTTAGCTTATTTACCGGCGCGCCATATAAATTTTGTCGGTCCTAACACGAAACAACAGATGGGGCAGGGCGTGGTCTTATAACAGCACTAAAGCTGCTAGAGTTTATAAAGAAGATAGGTTCTTTTAGTAAGAACAGTCTTATATTTGTAACTACTAAATATATTGAATCACCAGATAAAAAATATATTAAGCGACGTGTGCAGGATTTGAACCTACGCGGCCGAAACCATATGATTTCTAGTCATACCCATTAACCACTCTGGCAACACGCCTTTTTTATTATAGGTAGTAGTAGTCATCCTAGGGTAAACTTTGCTTAAATCAACTATGCTATAAGCAAAATGGCTATTTTAAGAGGGACAGTTTTATTATAGTGACTATTAATAATATATAAACTGCATACTACTGTCTGTTTCCTATTTACTACTCTATTGCCTTGACCGCATAGGTTAAAGTCTAGAAGACCATCCTGAATTCAGGATGGTCTTCAGACCCGTGCACAGGCTTAGTAACTGTGGTATTACTAGCTAAAATGGCTGGTAATCCTAGAACGGTCCTCAGACCCTACGAGATTTACGTAGCACGCCAGTAAGGTAGGATTGAGACCCCACTGGCGCCTGGTATTGCAATCGTATGAGATTATTTAGGTCTGGCTCAAGCAAGTTTATGAGGATGGTGTTTTGGGTGATGTTGTCAATGTTCATGTCCTTGACATCTAGGACGTTTACTTTTGTAGGATCCATAATTGCTAAGGAGGGGGGGTTTTCGTGTTGGTTACTGTCGCTTGGTATAACTACTTATGTTAATAAATTTTTTAATTGAAATAATTGAAAGACCCAAAGACATAGTTTGGATTAAGTGAGCCTATGAGATTTCTTATTAATGATTTTAGAGAAATGACTTTTGGTTCGGGTGGTACCAGGGGTGCGCCGCTTCGGGTGGGATTGAAATTGGAGATTGGTGCCTGCCGCCAGCGTTTCTGCATACCTCAGCGCCGGAAGGCAACGACGTTCCGGTTCCGGCGGCCGTGTAGGGTAGTAGTGTGGGAAAACGCCCTACTTGGGAACCTTCAAAATGTCAATATTTGAAGGGCACGGGCCTACTTGCGCGCCCAACGTTATGACGGACCTTTTTGAAAGGTATGACCGAGCGACCGCACTCGTTCAGTCATCACCGATTGGCGTTATGTAAGGTGGGTAGGGGCAGCGGGAACTAGGGGGCTGACTGATGATGTGCAATCCACGATATACTCTTGTAAATCTGCTATGTCATGCTTGTACTGCACTTACAAAGTACCTAACGCACCACTCATTATACGATACTGGAGCGGCAAGCACCTCACTTGGGTTGAACCTAAAGGTAGGTATACTTATTTTTCTTGTCGTGTCCCACATCATCCGATGGAGGGGGAATTAGTATATAATGCCGTCACATCCCACCTACCTTCCTGTGCATATTCTCCACTATACCATCATCTCATCTAGTAAACAATAAAAAAACACACACGACGATCCCCATCTCCACCACAACCGATATCAAAATGGCGCCTAAAGTAGCAATTGTCTTCGTAGGTTCCCACCGCCGCCTTCCAGTCTTGATATGACAGCATGAATTGACATCTTCCTCGTTTCTAGTACTCTATGTATGGCCACGTCCACACGCTGGCGATTGCCGAGCAGGAAGGTCTCAAGAAAGCTGGCATTGTTGCCGATATATATCAGTAAGGACAAAGTCATATCCTTGGTACAATACCACATGCTTACCGCATCTTTCCCAAAGAGTCCCAGAGACCCTGCCACAAGAGGTTCTTACGAAGATGTACGCTCCTGCTAAACCAGATGTCCCACTTATCACCCCCGAAATTCTCGCGACTTATGATGCATTCTTGATTGGTATCCCAACTCGTTACGGAAACTTCTCAGCGCAGTGGAAGACTTTCTGGGATGCCACCGGCGGACTGTGGGCATCCGGAGGTCTGTGGGGCAAGTATGCGGGTGTCTTCGTCTCTACTGCCGGACCTGGCGGTGGGCAGGAGAGCACTGCAATTGCCGCCATGTCTACGTTTGCACACCACGGCATTGTCTACGTCCCTCTCGGATACAAGACTGCGTTTGAGCAGATCTCGAGACTTTCCGAGGTCCACGGGGGCTCTCCTTGGGGTGCTGGAACTTACGCGGTAAGGAACTATGCTATCTGCGCCTTGATGAGGATGAAACTGACAAGTGTGGCGCTTACTAGGCATCCGATGGATCCAGACAGCCAACGCCCCTGGAATTAGAAATCGCAACTATCCAGGGAGAGAGCTTTGGAAACGCGATCAACAAGGTTAACTTCGATTGACTAGCTGCCCCACCGAGCAGAACTGTTGCCGCTGGAGACAGCTCGAACGCGGTGGGATCGAACAGCAGAGGTCAGAATGTTAGGGCAGCAGGCGATGACGTCAACAATAGAGCTGCGGTCCAACGGCAAGGTGAAGAGTCCACAGGGGCCTCTGCACACAGGGGCCCCTGTGGCCTGCCGATGAAATGTTCCATTCAGTGAAGGTAGCAGGATCGTATCTTTTCTCGTTACTACAAACTGCTCGATATATACATATGTGCAAAACAAATATCAAAGACACCTCAGCGAAACAAGGAGTATAATTGAAGACAGAAAACGTCCCTTGTAGCAGTAGTACGCCTGCACGTCATCTAACGCATCCTAAGTACCCCATTGCTGCAGCTAATATTGCTAGCACATCATTAAGTTGCCAGTAACCACCAACGTTAAGTGATTTTATTTTTAAGGAACGCCTCACGTGCTGTCGTCATCATTACTCTTCATCTCCTTTTTCTTCCACTACACAATATGGTTCTGTACCGACTCCTGCAGCTTATTATTTCGCAGCGGGATCCGCAATCAACAGCCTTGATGTGAATCTAAAGCAGCAATCTACAGAATCGGTAAGAGCCTCTATTTCTTTATCTTGCTCACGATATGGCCTTCTAATCTTGTACACTATGACGCCAGCTCCTCCTTATAGACAACTACAACCCTACTCTTACTAGCAATCTACAAATCTTATGTAGAATGTACTATTAAAGGCCATTTCTTAATAAGGTTCTTTAGATCTTATCTAACTATGTAGCAGTATACTACAGCTTCTAAGAACCCTTAGTAGCACTATTATTATATAGGTCTATTATCTTCTTACATTCTACTTTATTAAGCTTACTATATATGTCTAATATATAGCAAAGTGTTTGCCTATCCTTTAGGTCGAAGAATCTACAATTATAGTTATATAGGCAAGAAGCCTTTCTGTTATCTAGGCTAAGGATGTAGAAAGTAATGAGATTGGCTGGCGCGCCAGTAAGGTAGCTTGATGTTCCTGTTCCCAGTAGACATCCCACAGATCTGCACGCCGTGTCTTCCATCCTTCCTCAAGTTATTTATTCCCAACCACCCTCCGCACCTCCGACTCTTCCCGCTCGCTCATCCCTATTTCAACCGGCACAGAGACGGCTTGCATCTCCGTCCTTCCAGGTGCGCCCGCATCTAGCTCCCCCGGAATCTCCCTGCCGCCTATCTCCAAGCGCTGTGTATCTTCCAACTCCGGCCCGACAATCGCGCTGTCACTCTTGTCTTTATCGCCAGGACTAACAATGGCACTTTCATTCACGTCTTTCTCGTTACGGCTGCCTGCCTTCTTCCCAGCCCGGTAGAAATAATACACTACTGCGCCCAAGAGTAAAAGGCCGACTATCGCGCAGCCGGCACCGATTCCAGCCTTTGCGCCGGTGCTTAACCCGGATGATGACGAGGGCGGAGAGGAGGGCTGGGCTGTTTCGGGTAGGGAGCCTGCTGTTGAGCTAGTCGGCGCAGGAGTTGAAGATCCGGGAGTGGTAGACACAGGGCTAGATGTTGTTGATCCGGACGTCGGCTTGGGGTCCGCTGTTGAAAACCTGGTTGGCAGCGATACCGTTGAGGCGGCGGTGAATTTCATTCGGTCGAGAGTTCCGCATTTATCCATGATTGACGTCTGACAGTTCTCTTCGGCCGTGGAATTGTCCTGGCTCGCTTCGTAGCATAACGTATAGTTTCTGGTGCACATGTAGCTTGGTACTGACCCCGCATAGTATTCCAGTCCAGGCGCGGAGTTGTTCGATGCACATTTGCAGTCGTATTGAAGCGTGGTCTAGAGCAAGGGCGTTAGGTAAGTAAATTATATAAAGCGCAGGCTGAGATGGAGAACGTACAGAATCGCAAATGTTTACGTTAACTTTGTCGCTGCAAAGAATGTTGCATATGCCGTGTTGTGCATTGCACATCGTCCCTAGACTGTTAGTTGACAGTTTTGCATCAGCTGGAAGATGGAATTCTTACCACGAGCAGTTTGCGTAAATTCATCCGGGTCGACCGTGAATAATTCGGCAGCAGAAAGATGGACAAGTGTGGCTATAAGAATAGCCTTCAAGCTCTTGTGACCCATCATCATTTCTGCACGGTGGAGAGAGTTGCTTATGTTAATCGGACTGCTTTCAAAACAACAGTCTGTGGCGAGACATTCCTGGACTTGGACTTGCGTCAAGGTCCGGGTAGGGAGATCCTCAACATCGCCTTCCCATCGCACGTTCGACTCCGAGGCTTTTAGCATCGAACGGTTATAACCTAGCCCCTGCTTCGTGGGGGCTCTTTGCCGCCCCGCTATTCCCTAATCTCCTGGATCCTAAGTATAGCCTTGTCAAAAGCTGGGCTGCAGTAGCGGGTTACATATTGACAGGCTAAACACTCGAATATCCATCATCTGTTAGGGGTTTGTGGCCAACATACTCGCGGAACATATCATAGAGCCCTTGAGGTACATCTTGGCGGCCCATATTCCACGCAGGAGCCACTTCCATGATCCTATGCCACATAGCGCCGAATGGGGAGATTAGAAACCAATCCTTCCAATCTCCTAATGCCTGTAACCACCGCCTGTCAAGTGTCAAGCGCCAAGCGCCAAGGATGGCGTTTAGGAGAGATACATACCGTAGTCTGTGCAGAATATATAACCGCTTCTGTGCCAGAGCAATGCGATCTTCGCGAGAAAGGACTTTTCGTCCCAGTATAGCAGATATCTTGAAAGAAAAAGAGACGATGTTGTAAATAGAGGATTGTGAAATGTGAAAGCGGGAAACGAGCCGCTCATAACATTTTTGCTAAGCTTAATACTCACCTTGCTCACCTATCGAGCTCACCCTACTCAACTTGGCCATGGTGGTCGAGGTAGTCGCGATCACAAAATAAGGGTAAAGGCCTCAAAGCTCACCCACTGTTGTATGTTTTTATATTATCTTGTGTCGTAACCTTTTATCAAACTTAACCACACTCGGAAGCTGCCAGAGTGGAGCTGATTGGTGTCCGTGCACTGCCAGGTGCGATCCACCGATAAGCGAAAGTTGGGGACGACAACCGCGTCAAACAATCCCCGAACTTTTTTGAACGACACACCCACACACAACCATCCGCGTCCTACAGTGCCAATGCTTCTCCACCGCTCCGAGGCAGGCCTGGTGACGCTCCTCCGACAATGCTACAGGTCGCCACGCTGTCTCTCCGCCCGCCGCGGCGAGCGCCTCTACACCACGCGAATCCTGGCCACGTCCGCCCCCCGACGACGAGCTGGGCACTTGCACAGTAAGCGCTCCAGCTCAGCGCGAAGCTTCACGACTACAACCGGCCACACACCCGAGCATGTCGCTGTTCTCGGCGGCGGCATCACGGGGCTCAGCGCCGCTGTCATAGCGGCAAAGTTGAACCCCAATGCCAAGGTCACGCTGTATGAATCCAGTGAGCGGGTCGGCGGGTACGTGCACAGCGAAGTGGTGCAGAGCTCCGATGGGCCAGTTGTGTTTGAGCAGGGCCCGCGGTCGCTGAGGCCGGGTACGACGAGGGGGCACCATGCTTTGGCTATGGCGCAGGGTTTGAACCTGGAGGAGCAGATGGTGTTTACGTCGAAGGATAGCCCGGCGGGGTCGAATCGATTTATTTATTACCCTGATAAGTTGGTTAGGGTGCCGAGTCAGAATGACTCGCGGCTGGGGACGGCCTGGACGTTTTTGACGCACCCTTTGTTCGAAGGGGTTCCTGCGGCCCTGTGGGCAGAGTCAAACGTACCGAAACGCCCTGATAGCCTTGTAGATGAGTCTATTGGCGGGTTTCTGAAGAGGCGTTTTGGCAGGGGGGCGAAATTCGTGGATAACGTTGTCAGTGCGGTGTTACACGGCATATACGCGGGCGACGTGAACCAGTTGAGCATGAGAAGTTTGATGCCTCGCATATGGGAGGCGGAAGGGAAATTCGGAAGCCTCTCGATGTCGTTAGGGAAGAATAAGTATGGCCCTCGCGAGAAGACGCTTTCTTTGGATGAGTCGGGAGAGGAGCTACTTGGCCAGGAACTGGGTAGGAAGGCGCAAGAGGCGAGTATATACACGTATAGGAATGGGATGCAGACGCTACCAGATGCGTTGGCGGGGGTTATTAAGGGAGCGAGGAATGCGGATATCAGGATGGCGACGAGCGTTTCGGGGATTTCGCGCAGCGCGGATGGGAAGTCCATTCTAGTGAGCATCCCTTCCCCCTTCCACTCTTCAACGATCCCTCCTCCAGGCTCATCAGCCCTTTTATTTCTCCATCCCTCACACTCCCGCAACCGTACAAACTAACACGCCCCAGGTCAAAACATCCAACAACCAACCCGCCCAATCCTACAGCCACGTCATCTCCACCCTCCCCGCCCACCGCCTCAGCCACCTCGTCAACATCCCCGCCCTATCCCTCATCCCCTACACTACCGTCATGGTCGTGAACCTCTACTACACCAACCCCAACCTCGTCCCCAAACCAGGTTTCGGCTACCTAATCCCGCAATCCGTGCCCTTCTCCCAGAACCCCGAATTCGCACTCGGCGTCGTCTTCGACTCCTACGCTACCCCGGACATCGTCGGCGCTCCGGGCACGAAATTAACTGTCATGATCGGAGGGCACTACTGGGACGGGCGCAGCGCGGCTGAGCTGCCTACGCCGGAGGAGGGACAGCAGATGGCGGAGCGGGTGTTAGCAAGGCATTTGAAGATCACCGATAAACCCGACCAGGTGCAGGCGATATTGCATAAGAATTGCATACCGCAGTACACGGTTGGGCATCACCAGCGCCTCCAGAGTGTTGATGAGGCGATCAAGCGACAGTTTGGGGGGAGGTTTAGTGTGGGTGGTGCGTGGGTGGATGGGGTGGGAGTGAATGATTGTGTGATGAGTGGGGTGTTTCAGGCGGGGACGCTGGGTAAGGGGTATACGGGGTTGGAGCTGGCGTTGGATACTAAGGAGGAGCTGGAGGCGAAAATGCCGCCGGGGTTGACGGTGTAGAGGTGGATGTAGAGGTGTGTATTGGGCGAGGGGAGATGTTGCGTCAGGGCGTGTGGTTTTTTATACCCGCCAGTGTTTTTAATACGTCAGATAAATATAAATAAAATGTATTTCTATCTACGGGCGGTATTTACAAAATTTCTTGCGAATATATATCTATGATATTTTTAACTTGTATAGCGCTTTTCCGTAACCTTTCTACCCAAAAATAACCTGCTGGTGGCCCATGTGTGACAGTACCTGAACGATTCGCGGGCATTATCCACTGCCTACAACACAACTCCCCAAGTCGGCAGCAGCGGCGTACTCCCCAAGCCAGAGCGCCATACACAGGCTTAATCGACCTTAATGCCCACCTTCCCAATCTTCCTCAACCCAAACCCAATAATCGCCAACACCACCACATTCGCGCCAAAGCACAGCCAAAATGTCGCTCTATACCCATCCATCAGCATCTCCGCGACACTCTCATCCTTTCCCTTCTCCGACAACGTGACGCTGGACGCCACAACAGCCGTGATAGCCAGCCCCACCGAGTTCCCGATATTCGAGATGGTGTTGAAGACGCCGCCAGCGAGACCATGCGTCTTGGGCGGGAAGACGGAAGTGATCAGGAGATTGGCGACGGTGAAGAGGACGTCGGCGCAGATGGGGGCGCAGGCGGTGGCGAAGAAGGCGTAGGTCCAGTAGGAGGAGGCGGGGTTGATGATGGCCATTAGGAGGGGGGAGAGGGCGCTGATGGAGGCGGATGCGAGGACGAGGATGTCGGCGCGGACGCGCTTGACGAGCCATCCTGTGAGGAAGTTGGTGCCTGTTCCCGTGATGACCATGGGGAGGAAGCGGATGGAGGTTTGGATTGCAGAGAGGGACTGCACGGATTGGAAGAAGAGGGTTAGGAAGAATTGGACGGCGTTGAAGGTGCCCCATATTATGAAGACAGTGATGCAGAGAGAGGCAAAGACGCGGTTGCTCCAGATGGAGGGGGGGATGATGGCTTTGAGCCCGAGGCGCTCTTGGCGCTTGACGTAGAAGACGAAGGCGGGGATGAGGGCCGTGGCGATGCAGAAGAGCGTGATGGATGCGGGGGCGAGGAAGTGCGATGCGCCGCTCGAGAGGACGGAGAGGACGTAGGAGAAGAGCCCGAGGGAGGTGCTGAGGAGCATGCAGCCGATCCAATCAATTTCGGTGCCCATGCGTTTGAGTATGGTGCGGAGGGACTGCGACTCGGCGGCCTGGTCGACCGGGACGCCGAAGATGGATATGACGAAAATGAAGGCGGTGAGGATGGCGGCGATGTAATATCCATACCGCCAGCCAACCTCCTGAACGAAGATGCCGCCGATAACAAGCCCGACCGAGAATCCAACGGGCTGCCCGGCACCCAAACATGAGAACGCGATATTTCGCCAGGAGCCGGTGGGAATATTGCTCGTGATCAGGATCACAGAGGAAGGGAGACATAGCGACAATGCTACGCCCTGTGCAGCACGGAACATGATCAGCTGGATGCTAGTTTTGCAGACGCCGCAAGCGATGGTGGTGACGGCCATGAGAAAGACGCCGAGGAGGTAAATCCGTCGCCCTCCAGCGACATCCGCTATCGACCCCGAGAGCAGGAGCGTGCATCCGCATGCCAATGCGCTCACGGAAGCAGGCCAGAGCAGTAGGTCTTGGGACAAGCCTAGTTCAAGTGCCATTGTGGGCAGACTGACGACCAGGATGCCGGCCAACATGGAGTTGATCAGCGTGATGCAGGCGACGGTCCCGACGATGACTGTGGCTCTCCATTTGGATATCGCTGGCGCGTCTCCATTTGTCAGGGGCTCGGTGATTTCATCTTCTGCCGGGGTCTGTACATCTTGAGCGTTAAAATTTGCATGGCCAGGCTTTGGATCTTGGCCCAGGATATACCCAATGGGTTCCAGTTCAATGCCCCGATAGTCTTCCTCCTGGACCTCGAGGCTCGTGGTAGTTGCCGACATCGTGAGGAAGGCTAGGGGACCGTCTTAAGAAGTTAGACGGCAGGAGGGCAAAGTGCAAGATGTCAAGATTAGATCAATTCCGCTCGGATGACTCTCATAGTTTTATATTCGAATATGGGATGAATGATTACATGGCGCTCGAAGGATTTATTAGCTTGTGACTAATCCGCCCTGTATCGGCTTAATACGGGCCAAGGGTCCCTTGCCAATCAGCAATCACATTTCATCAAGGGTCATTTAATCTACTTCTTGAAGCCATCGTGAGATCTAGATAGAGATCTCGATATCTGCAGGGTCGAACCCTAGGTTGATCCATGGGTTAGGGTGAGACCACGGGGTTTTCGCAAACCAGGGTGTAACTATAGTACATAAGTACTTCTTCACATAATTTGATATGTAAATGTACTTTATCACATGATTTGTACTAATAGTTAATATATTTATAAGTTTATGCAAGGCTATTCCTGTAAGTAGTTCCCGTCTTAGCTTTCTTAGCTTTCTATTTTCATCCTTCGCATCTATATAGAGAATTTCGCTGAGTTACACGCGTGATGGGAATGTTCCGCATCGATAGATACCGCGTATACGCGTATAACGTATAACGGCAGCCGATCATGGTCTGTGCGGGACAGTTAGGGCGGTTTGGGTTGGTTTAGCTGTTTCCTTTGGCTGTTGTTGGTTTCTGATGGGATGGGTGTTCCCGTTCCCCACAGGATGGCCCACGGCCTAGACTGGCACTGGCCTGAACCGCTGGCCCGGTTTCCACATCGATGACCGCATATAAGGCAACGGTCTTCTTCCATTGTTTTAATTTTGAAGCTGCCGTTCCAGTTATTGTGCCATTGCCGTTGCGTGGCAAACGTTTTTAACAACTCGACCAAGAACTTCGGTGAAGTAGTAACCCTTTCATATAGCGGTAACACTTCTTGCTAGACTATTTCAAGAATAGTCATGGCAAAGCAGATGGGTCTAGAAGATCAAGAAGGGATCCATGGTGAAGATGATGCGCCACCAGCCTACGAAGCGGTTGTCGAAGAGGTATCAGATGCCGCGAAAGTCATAGGTATGCTACTTCCAGCTCCAACAATCCACTACAAAAAGGTATAGTTGAAATTTACTGATTTATATTCAGACAATGGCCGAATCGATGTTAAAATAAATTCGAGGCTCGCAAGAACACTCTCTAGGCTTATGGTCAAGCCCGAGGAAGTTTCTCACGCACCACCAACCTATTTGCCACAGCCAACGAAAGCTAGCGTCTCGCTGAATATTGTCATTCAAGTGGTTGGGAGCCGAGGGGATGTTCAGCCGTTTGTTGCGCTAGGAAATGAGCTACAGCGGAGTGGACACCGCGTACGACTCGCGACTCATGACACGTTTAAGTCCTTTGTGACCAAAGCTGATTTGGAGTTCTTTCCTATCGGGGGAGATCCCGCAGCTTTGATGGCGGTAAGATTACAGCCTCGCAATACATGATATCTCAAATCTGACTCCTTTGTAGTATATGGTTAAGAATCCCGGGCTGTTACCAAGTATGGATGCTCTGCGCTCCGGGGAGATCCAGAAAAAAAGAGCAATGATGGAAGAAATGATGGAAGGTTGCTGGAAGGCATGCATTGAGGCAGACCAAGATTCAGGTAATCCTTTCGTGGCAGACGCAATCATAGCGAATCCTCCAAGTTTTGCCCACATCCACTGTGCGGAAGCTCTAGGGATTCCAGTCCACATCATGTTCACCATGCCTTGGACGGCCACAGAGGCATTTACGCACCCTCTGGCAAATATCAAGGGCTCGAATTTCGACGAGAAGCTAACGAACCGTCTGTCGTATGCAATTGTAGACTGCATGATGTGGCAAGGGTAAGTACCAAAATAACCTTAACCTGCTCGGGATTTACTAATATGAAAATGTAGTCTAGGTGATATAGTGAATGATTGGCGAGGAAGACATGATTTAGCACCAGTGCCTTTCAGCGAAGGACCATTTCTCTCGGACCTGCTTAAGATACCAACGACATATTGCTGGTCTCCTGCGTAAGTAATACTTTTAGGTACGGAGAAGAGTGTTGAGGCGAACATTTGTGATGTTTTTGTCGGGAACTCGCGGATGGCTACGTTATGACACGTGTTTGAAGTGGGTATGCTAACTCTTTAAATTTACAGATTAGTGCCAAAGCCTTTAGATTGGCCAGAACATATTGGTGAGTTTCCATTGGCGTCAAGTTTGAGACTATTAGTTTAACAAGAACAGATGTTTGCGGATTTTTCTTTCGCAATGCGCCTCAATATTCACCTCCACCAGATATTGATGAATTTCTTCGCGCTGGCCCTGCTCCGGTCTATATTGGGTTTGGAAGCATTGTTATTGATGATCCGGAAGCATTCACAAATTTAATCTTAGAGGCAGTTGAGGCGGCTGGTGTTCGAGCGATTATATCAAAAGGGTGGAGCAAATTAGGAGATACAGTGACGACAGTCCCGAAGGACGTTCTATTCATTGGAGACTGTCCACATGGTGAGTTTGTATTTCCATTTCCGCTATCCACTTGCTGATCTTGCAGAATGGCTTTTCCAGAATGTTGCCGCGGTTATACACCATGGCGGGGCTGGAACGACAGCGTGCGGTCTAGCAAATGCATGCCCAACAATGATCGTGCCATTCTTTGGCGAGTATGTTCATCCTACCCTTTTGGCAGTGATATTCTAACACACGTTGAAGTCAACCATTTTGGGGAGCCATGGTCGCGACCGCTGGTGTAGGACCTGAGCCAATTCCACACAAGTTGCTTACAGCTGCAACATTGAGCCAGGGGATCAGGTTTTGTCTATCAAAGAACGCAGTAGATGCTGCGAAGGAGGTTTCCGTTCGAATGTACAACGAGTCGGGGGTCCAGACTGCAGTCGCGTCATTCCATCGCCATTTGCAAACTGAAAATATGTCTTGCGATCTTTTACCTCAATATGCAGCAGTTTGGCAGGTCAAAGTTGCTAGAAAGTCACTGAAGCTATCTAAAATTGCGGCTGAAATGTTAATTGCAGAACATCTCATTTCAGCCAAAGACCTCAAAATGTGAGTTTGACCGTTCTCTCAAGAAAGTGAACATAGTGGAGATATTAAGATGATAGCTAACATGGCATAGTTACCAATCCAAGCCAATACACATTATTACTCGACGCTGGGATCCTATTACGGCTGGTTCGTCCTCACTTATAGGGACATATACTGATATTGCCTCTGGCGCTACTGGTATATTCTCAAAGCCATTCGATGAATATCAGCGTTCGCGTAAGGACGGTTCATCGTCCTCGAATGCCCAAGTAGCCGGTAACATGGCCCTGGAATCTGCTAAAAGTGTTGGTCGCTTCAACTCGAGTCTGTTCAAGGGAACAATGCTCGATGTGCCGCTTGCACTTACAGAAGGCTTACGAGCAACGCCTAAACTTTATGGGGAATCTGTGCCAGATCATGAGCCCATTACCGATTGGAAAAGCGGCGCCAAGGTTGCAGGAAAGGTATGCGGTATTGCTGCTTGCTGTCTATAAAGCATTGCTAACTCTAGTGTCCTTAGGAATTTATGGAAGGATTTGGTGGGGGGCTTAGTGGCCTCTTCATAAAACCCTTCGAGGGAGCTAAGAAAGATGGCGCAAAAGGTTTCTTCGTCGGACTGGGGAAAGGAACAATAGCTCTTCCTACGAAATTGGGTTCATGTACGCCATTTCCTCTCTTCATTATTCAACTTATTTGGTAAGTTTACTCAGCTAACAATCGCAGCGGCTCTTGGTCTAGTTGCATATCCCGGCCAAGGTATCTACAAGTCAATTTATGCATCAACTCATGGTGGAACGAGCAAGAAGATAGCGATAGCTCGCCGAGAGGAAGGCTCTTATTTGCTTCCAAGACATAAAACCGATTTGCGAGCACTTCTAGAGGCGTGGGAGAAATGTGGTGGAATGTACGCGGGAACATAGGTTACATGTTATAGAAGCATCAAGGCCAAAGTATTCGTAAGCCAACATTTGGCTCAGCCCATGTAGTTGATAGTTTGACTTTAGATTGTTAGATATATGTTATATAGAAAGCTGCTGGAATCTGAGATCAACAGCACCGTTATAAATCAAAGGGCTAAATTTCCCTCAAGTCTCTTTCGTCTCTTGAAGAGACGCGTGAGTAGTTTATTCGGCATAAACCCCAATTTATAATGGCTAGCCACACGTTCCCTTTTCTGTGGGCGATCTTCTCATAGACTCCTCACGCGGCCGCCACGGCGTCTTTGCCATTGAATTCTGCTCGTCCATCAAGCCGCTACTACCGTCGCCTCCGGCGTCGCTTTCGGTACCGCGTCGATCCAGGAGGCCACGATTGGTAGGAGGGATCCTCGCTGGTCCAGGGCTTCTATCCGAGATTAATTGGTATTATAATTGACTTTGTAATCCTCGAGCAGACACGAAGAACGTCGGCGCTGCCAAGTGAAGCAGCGATCCAGATCGGGTCGTAGTAGTAGACCTCTCCCGTAACTAGGGCGCGGTTCGGAAATCTCGCAACATATCGAGTTAGCGCCTGATGATTAGTTTAGCAGGTGCGATCGTCGATGGCACCGTCAATGTCGCTCAGCCGAGCGGTCTCTATGTTGCGATGTGCCATTGTGTGTATTTCATCTTCTCATTAGTAAAAGGCCAAAAAGAAATGAGTAGGAGGTAGATAATTATACGACTTTTCGAGATCGTTTATAACAGGGAGAATGATACCCGAACCTCGAAGTCGTCGGACCTAAATGGGTCCGACGACTAAGCCGGGCGAACTACCCCAGAGCGTAAGAGTGGAATGGCTCCTAAGCCCCGTGGAGTCGAGACCCAAGGAACTCTAGGGAGTGGTCAGCTCTAACAACCCCTGCTCCTAACTCCCTTAATACTTACCTCTTCTAACGAGTCAACCTTGTGTGAGTCGATCCGGCCTCTACGGCGCGCTGCGTACCGCGCACTAGTTCAGGGGCACAACACTAACCCCAGCAAGCCAAGAGCCACCACCACGACCCTAACGACGCCCCGACCCATGCGCTGCCCCTGTCCCCGCCAATGGCGACGGCCGACGGCGAGATGGGCAATTGGTTTGTCCGTCTGACAGCACTATGGTGATTAACCAGCCCTACGGCTGTGCCTTGCACTATCCCCTTCACGCCCTCCCCGGCGCCTGGGCATGAAAAAAATAAGAAACCACACCGTCGGGGGGATCCGCTTGATATATAAAGACGCCCGTCCCGCCCTCTTCGTGCTTGTCACCACCACACTCGTTTCGTTGACTAGCTCGCATAGTCACCACCACGCTCGTTTTTTGTGTTTGTATTTGTCGCTGCTTTCGTCGCTCTGCGTCTATATCACACGCTCCTTAGTTTTCGCTGGCCATGAAGCTCGCCAACGTCGTCGCCTGCTCGGCGGCCCTCCTCTCCACGTCGGTCCTGGCCCGCAGCACTGTCTATGTCACGGTAGTCACCTGCGTCACCTCCGACAGCCCTATCCCCACCGCCACCGATGTCTCCCCCACTGACGTTGCTCCCACGGACGTCTCCTCTACGGATGTCTCCCCCACGGAAGCCTCTCCCACTGAGGTCTCTCCCACTGAGGTCTCTCCTACCGACGTCTCTCCCACCGACGTCCCCACCCCAAGCGACACCCCTGACGGCAGCTACCCTATCACTGGGAGCATCGTCAACTGCCGCTCCGGTCCCGGCACAAACTACCCCATCAAGAAGACCTACGCCAAGGGCAACACCGTGACCATCACCTGCCAGACCCCTGGCACCAGCGTGAACGGCAACGCCATCTGGGACCTGACCTCCGACGGCTGCTACATCACCGACTACTACGTAAAGACCGGTTCGAGCAAATACGTCAAGCCCCAGTGCGACGCCAACTCTATCCCCGCCCCGCCCACCCCAACCGGCGGCAGCACACCCAGCGACGGCTCCATCAAGAACGACTACCCATACGCGGCCAGCACCTGTGGCGATGTCGACCGCTGGTACTACTACGCGTGCCAGTGCACCAGTTTCGTCGCGTGGCGTATTAACGAGCGCCTCAACATCGACTTTATGAACAAGTACAAGGGCGCCGCGTGGGGCAACGCCAACACCTGGGACGAGGCCGCTCGCCAAGTCGGCGTCAAGGTCGACAACAAGCCGGTGCCAGGGTGCATTGCGCAGACCAATGCCGGTAAGGCCGGACATGTCGCGTGGGTCGCGGCTGTGGATGGCGACACCGTCACCATCGAGGAGTTCAACTATGTGAACGTGGAGGGATACAGCACGCGCTCGGTGCCGATTAGCAGCTTCAACTATATCCACCTTTAGTACTAAGTGGATGCGGTACGGCCTGCTTCTATAAGCGGCGGCGGCGTCGTTAGCAATATCGACGGCGATGACGATGACGGCGGTGGGTGAAGGAGGAATGAGATGGCAGTATCTTTCGCGCCTTGTTGTTGTTACATCACGCTTTTAACTGTTATTTATATACACATAGAAGACACGGAAATGACATTAATTTATGCGTTTCGGCCCATGCTATGTTGTGTGTGATGGTATTATTGTGTTGGATTCTACACAAAAGGAGGAGTAAGATTTACTGTACCGTGTGTAGGCTCTGTTTATTGCAATTCCCATCTCAGAGACATTGTCTTGCGCATTTTGAGCTATCGTGTCTTTAAATGGATTCTACAGACAGCCCGCACGCTACAGGGAGTTACTGAAGCCATTGGCTTGGTTCCAACCCCCTTTTCAAGCAAGTTTTGATCAAAATACGCTGCGCGGCATATAGTTGGGCCGCCATGATCATGGCTGACACAACGCGCTGAAACAGAGCGCCGACTCTGGCGAGTTAATTTAACCATAAGATTTGCTTATGCACTGATATGTAGTTGCATGCATAAGCAAAGCGTGCCCAAGCACACTTGAGCCAAACTGAGAAAAGTGGCGCGAGGTCGTGTAAGCAAGAGTCGTGAAAAGGGTCGAGATTCCGGTGGTAAAATAGATAAATTCATGGAAGATAAAACCCGTGCAGTTATAAAATAACTCCAATCATCATCATATTCAACGGCTGTGTTCTTTAGCTCATTGCAATGGTGTTCTTAAAGCGATTTGATGCTCCTCTCCCTCTGGGGGAAAACTTTGTGGGAAAGCATAGTTAAAAGCGAGAAGTATGCTTTTCCACGGCAAGCCCACTTCTTTTACTACGTTATTATAGTACAGTGTTATGTGTATATAAGGAGTTATATTTGTATTAAAGAGATCAGCTGATAAAGATAACCTACGACAAGGTCGAAATTCGCTGGGCCCCGCCGGTCTAGGTCTCACTTTGGACCCGGATAACCGGCCTCGGGCCGCGCCGGTTCCACTATAGTGACCATATGATTCCTTAACTCAACGTCATCTCTCCAATGCGATAACTGAACTTAATCTTGCCCCATTACCTGATACAAATACAAAAATACATCCATGTTTCCGTCGCGTTAACTATCACTGATCGTCTGCATCGTTCGGCAATTTACTGTCTATATAATATCCGAGTCTCGAGTTCAGTTTAGGGCTGCCAGCATTCGAAATTTGCTAGTTTTGCTGGACTGTTGGATATGTGGGACATGCCTGAGACCACTACATTACTCCCCCTCCCGGCACTCAAAGTTAAGAGTTTCCTCTTGTAGTCATGCGACTGGCCAATCGACGAATCCTTTAGCTTTGTTTGCGTTTCCGTCCCAGCTTCATATTATGCTCCTCCATCATCATCTGTATTTCCCGACTCCCGTGCTTCGTTGTCTTAGCCGCCCTCATTGCATCTCGTTTATCGGAATCAGAGAGCGAGGGATCTGCCTCTTTATCCAAGAGTATCTTTACGATAGAAGGTCGCCGGTAGTCGATAGCGACATGTAAAGGGGTGCAGCCGTGTGCGCCATGGCAGTTGATGTCGGCATTGTATTCAATTAATAGTCCGACCATCGCTTCGTTTTTCAGCTCGCACGTTAGATGGAGGGCGGTTTTGTTGTAGCAGTTTTTTGCGTTGATATCGATCGCATGGCTAGAATCGGAGAGGAGAAGCTTGGCCACTTGGCTGCCACCCTGATTGTACTCTAAGGCAAGTTAGGCTTCTTCATCGCTGCTTGGCAGTTTTGTATGGCTACAAATGGCAGTATGAGAAACGCAGCTAAGTACCCATATTAGCATAGCTTTTATCAGATTTTACGGGGAAAAGCCGAGACATAACTTACTATTTAATTCTATGTTGATGTTCTAATAAAGCATAGCATCGCAAGGAAGCCTACTATGAGGAACGCTAGCAGCGCCTCTCATACGGCTTCCAGCGACTCCTTGCTTATAATGTGCGACTCTCCTAACGTGCGTTTCAGGACCAACACAAGGTCATCAAGTGCTGAGAGAAACTTCAAATAAGCGTTCACTGCTAAACAAAATTTCCGATGATTCTCGTCGCGAATAATTTCCTTCCTAAGCATGATATCCAACTTCGCATCACGCCGGTATTCGTAGCATCTTCTTAGTAGTGGGTTTGGAAGCACTTCCGGCAGTGCATTGCCCGTCCTAAGCGATTGCTCAACCACACTCAGTACAGCCATGATATCTCCGATGTTATGGTGATCAAGCACACCCAAGGTCAGCGTATGTCGCTCCTGAAGCTCCTTTGGCAGTGAAGCAGATAGATAGAGTAGTCGAGCCAGGGACTGATTGATGTCTTGAGACAGTGATTTCACCTAGGACAGGGTCTCGCTGTCAAATGGAGAACTGGAGAATTCGAGGCGCAGGAGAGCAAT